>JAOEGS010009530.1:5576-15651 GCA_025447755.1 Corythornis vintsioides
CAGGTGCCCTTGAGCTGGGCTGTTGTTTTCTCCCCAACATTGCCATGCCACCCCCAGGATCATCTCTAGTGGGCCTGATTTTATCCTCTCCCCTCTTCAAACCCAGTCTAACAACTCTCCATGGGCTCCACCAGCTCCTGGCCAAGAATCCTTTTACCCCTTGTGCATAGCTCCACTCCATCTGTCACCAGCAGCCTGGTGCCATCTGACCATCCCTGTGATCAAAGAAACCAAAATGCAGCCAAGGGCACCAGCCTCTAAGCCATGTGTGTATTGGGTTGTGCTTTCCTCTTCTTTTCAGCATTCCTGGCTACTGAAGGAGTTGAGGAAAACACCACCTGCCTACTGATCCCTCCTAGAGATGACAGATGCTCTTTATTGACCTCTCTCCCTTCCCCAAGAGGAAGAGAAAGGGAATAATGGAGACACACTGATTGAAAAAAGAAAACTAAAACTAAAGCTGTAATGAAAATAATAAAATGAAATATATACTAACTCAATATTGAACTATACCTCTCCCCCAGTGGTAATTATTTCACTGTCACCACTGATACTGTGGAGCAGGCACTGGGGAAATCCCAGAATGAACATAGCAGCAGATGAGAAACAGTTTCAGGAGCTGGGTTCAGTTGGTTAGGCAAAACAGAGTCCTCCTTGAATGGAGACATCCTAGCTTCAAGGTGGGCATGATGGCCACTTCATGCAACCAGTCACAAGAGAGCCCCTAGAATTATTCACTTGGTCAACTAGAAAGTGCAGGCTACTTCTGGTGCCAGGCTGGAGTGCACAATAAGCAGCAAATTAATAATAGATGTCAGTGTCCTTCATGGAGGGCACTTGGAGGCTTTTTTGTAGAATTATTACTTTGTCTTGGTAGCAAAGGAGGGACAAACTACTGACTCCAGCAAACCAGTCAGCAGAATCAGGATCATCTGACTGTCTTAGGAGACTTTCACCATAGCAGATCCCTTGGGCAAACAGCAGAGGCAAGTGACATAGGGAGGGAAATAAAAAAAGAAATAAAAAACTGCAATTTGTCATTGACAGGAGAAGAATGTGAAAGATTTCTTCTCAGCTGGTAATGACTTGATATTTCCGGATGCTGTTCTGCTGAAGTTACTGTCAGGAACCAACAAGAAACACATTTGGAGGTGACATAGGGAAGAAATGACAGCTGCTTCTTATATCAAATCAGAGACTGCTGTAAGGGAGTCTAAGAGATATTGACACCAGGGCACAGGAGAGATCAGCCTGGCTCTGGAAGATGTGACCTATGGAGCAATTTATCGTAGATCAACACTTCAGCAGGAGCCCTCAGCATGATGCTGAAGCTGACTAAAATACAGGATGGCCATGAAAAGTATGAACTATCCTCTACACAGAAAAGAAGTGCTCACCATTGCACTAACACATCCAGGTTGGAGGTTGTTCTGTCTGCTTCTGTATACATCCACACTATGTCCACCTGTCAGCTGTTGACCTGGGCCGTCGTGTGATGCAACACATCCATGAGGGCTAGTGCCCTCCCTTCCTAAATCACAGCTTGTGTTCAGCAATTCTACCTTGAGGGAACCCCAGAGCTCTACTGGTGCTTTGCTTTGGCCCATGCTTGTGCATAAAGACACTGGAGAAATGTAGTTCTGAGTTCGTGTCTATGGTTTGGTGCCAGGGAAGGCACAGCTAGAGGGTCATGAGGGTTGATTCCCTCGCTGTGTTCACATTCTGGTTCAAGAAGCAGATGTTTGTCAGTGGGAAGTCTTGAGTAAAAGTTTCCATCCACCAGTGTGAGGAGTGTCTGAATTTCCTTGCTTAGCCCTGTGTGTCCAAGGTATGGAGAAAGCAGAGTGGCTGGGAAAGTGCAGAGGGACTTTGCACTCCTGTGATGCACAGCTGGGCTTCTGCAAGAGACTGTGCTCTGTTCAGCTACACAGTCAGAGCTGCTCCCTGAGCTGCTGGGCTGGGAAGAGTGGCAAGGTCTTTGAGATGGGCCCATGCAGCTGCATCTAGAGCTCAGCAGTGAAAGACAATAACTGCTGAAGCACAGAGATAAGGACATTTGTCAGAAGATAAAAGACAAATTAATTCAGAGAAAATAAAGGTATAAAATGAGCTGTGATTATCCTGGATCATAAAAGGGAAGGGGAAAATATTTAGGAACCATATTAGAAATTAAAGGAATTAAGAATTTGGGCTTATTACTAGCAAGCTTTCAGTGGTATGGAGAAGAATGAAATATTTGATGCTGTATTGTTTAATCTTACAATAAGTGTCTGAGACTGTCTGCTTAGTATGATTAATGTAACAAGAGGATGAAAGCACAGGATGAAAGTGAGAATAGGGATAGAGCATGTTAAGGAATATTTAGATGAAACAGGTTCATGTTCATCTTCAAGATTGGTTTGAACATATCCTAGAGTACTTAAAGAACCCGCCAGAGCAATTTCAGGCCATTAACAAGCATTTTAGTGAGTTTTAAGGTTACATCTGTCCTGTATTTTAAGCAAAGGCAAGTGTTTATGTGCAAGACCATTTATAGCATCTGAGCTGATTGAGTACTTTGACTCAGAAAGAGGATTGAAGTATGCTCCAGGGCATGGATGAAGGGAAGCATCTCTCTGTTGTTGCCTGTGGACTCATACACATTCATGCATCTGTGATGTGGGAAAACTGAAATAAAGTCTGCTGTGATCAATCTCAGAACAGTTTCCAGTGATGCTGTAGGGCCAATGTCTATCAAAAGGGGTTTCTGCAGGTGCTTTTTTCTGAGGGATTGACCTTGTATGCAGGATGGATAGTGACATGGCCATGGTACCAGAGCCCAGAAACCAGTGTCTGGTGAATTCATCCAGGCTAGAGGCATCCTAAGCCAGCCACAGGAACTTACAAAGAGGAGATGATAACCCAGAAAGGGAACAGACTGCACTCTGTCCTGTAAGGACAAGCATGGCCACGAAAAGGAGAAAAGGTCTCAAAAGGATGGAAGCAGTGAAAAAATAATCTGGATGAAAATGGTAGAATTGGACCCAGGGAATTACTGACCAAGCAGACCAATTTTGATCACTGTAAAAGCACTGGAATTGTTTGTGAATGTCCAGATAATAAGGTGATTCAGAGAAGCTGACATGGATTTGTCCAGAATAAATTGTGAAGCCAGTATAATTTCTTTTCTTTCAATTGTTTCAGAGTCTCATGAAGAAGGGGAAGGAAGTGAAGGTTTATCACCTCTATTCATCTTGACTTGACTAAAACTTTTGATTCAGGCTCACACAGTGACATTCTTATAACCAAAGTAGAGAAATATGAATTAGTTAAAATCACTGTAAAGAGGCTGCTCGAGTGGCTCAGACAGCATGCTCAAGGAGCAGCTAGATAGAGCTTTCTGTCAGATGCTGAACATAGCTCAAATGAGACCCCTCCGTTGTCAGTCCTTTTGATCAATACTTTCATTAACAACTCCAATTACAGAATAGGGAGGCTTCCTTTGGAGAACAAGGCACTTTGCAGGACATGATTAAGTTCAAAATGATCTTAATAAATTGGAAGAAGGGCCCAAAATCAATGTGATGGAATTCAATAAAGAACAAATACTGTGTTTAGGAAGGGGAAATTAAATGCACAGATATGAACTGGGATGACTGCTTAGGCAGCAGGGTGACAGAAGGGAAAAGTAGAGCAGATCACTACCAGTGATCAGCAATGCAGTACTGTTGCATAAGATGTGTAGTTCTTATTTATTGTTAGGAATATAAGATAGAGGAGATTGTATCTTGTGTCTTCTAAAGCCTAAGGATAGCCTTGTATCATGTGCTTGTAGCTGCAGAGAAGGGCTGAAGTGGAAGAGCAGGAGTGGTGAAGGCTTGGAAAGCAGCATCTGGAAGCTACAGTGAAGCAATTGGTTTTGCTGGGTTTTGAAAAAAAGAGAAAGGAGCCATGGCACAGGAGCATTTTCTTGACAATTTGAGGATTGTTACAAAAAAAAAAAGGCAATAAACTGCTGTTCTCTGTGTCCACTGGGGAGATGGTAAAGAGTAATCAGCTTGACTTGTGATAAAGGAAATTTCCTGTATAAGGCTGGTTCAGCACTGACCTATCTACAGGGGGACTGTTGAGTGGCTGTTGTTGGAGTCTGTGTGAATTGAAACCATTGATAGTGGTGTGTTTGATCCTGACTCAGGGCAGAATAGATATCCTTTTCAGGTCCCTCCAAACTCTGTATTGCCATGATGACTTTGCTTAGAACTGTACTAATTGTCAGGCTGGCACTGGAAGGATTTTGTCCCCAGGTCATATTGGCTTCTGAGGCTTTCCTCAGAAGCCAAGGAGCTGTTTGCTTGCTGGAGTCATCTAAGCATTTTACATGGCCTGTTTGTGTAAGGGTGACATGGGGATTTGATATTTCCTTTGTCTGTCTTTTCCTCTAGCTCTGGCAGACTTTATTATTATTTTTTTTTTAATCATTGAATGACAAAAATGCTCTTATTCCACTTAGGGCAGGTGTCAGCAGGGCTGTGGTACTCCAATGCTGGCAAAGGGCTCCCTGAATGATAATTAACAGAAAGGGAAGGAATTGCGTATCAGTCAATGGGCACATGTTGCACGTGGCATCCCACAGCTGAGCTTTGGCAAGCCGAGGACTAGCCAGAGGGATTTGCTTTTGCAGTAACAGTTGTCACTTCACAAGAAAGGCAAGGAGATCCAGGTCCTGCCTGTGGCTGCCTGCAAAGCACTCAAGTCACCCTCATGGACAGGATGATTTTGACCAATTGTATTTTGTCAGTGTGAGTGACTAACAGCCTCCGTGCTGTGAAAACTGAACAAGCATTATTTCTTTTGTAGGAATGACATCAGAAACATGGGAATTTTCGAATCACATTGGATGAATGGTCTAATCTCCTTCTGGACAGGAGCCATTACCAGCTGCCATAGACAAAAAAATGATAGTATTCCCTTGCTAAGAATGAATGGATTATTGCCATGCTAACCTGCTGTATATATCAGTGAACATGCAGCTTTCAATCTTTTTTTTTTTTTTTTTATTGTACAAATAGAAGTCAATAGTCTTTATAAATAAACAGACTTTAAGAAATAAAAAATAAAAAGTGGTAGGCTCTTCCAACAGCAATGAATTCCACACATTGCTTTTGGACTGCAAAAATAGGTTAAAGATCACACTGATAAAATAGCAGCAGATCCTTAATTTTATTACAGGTCTCATCATGATCCGGCACAGCAAATGCCTTGCTGCTCTGTGTTTACTTGTCTTCTTCCTGCTGTTTATACACACTTTCATTTTTCATGTGGTTTTTTACTCTTACTGTATCATAATTGAACTTTTGCTGTAAATTGTCTCATGTAGTGAAAATCCTGGGTTGATTATCACACGCTTCAGGAAAGAATTAACTTCTTGCCATTATGCACACAATTGCCCGGTTCTCTCGTGAAATGTCCCACCCTGCACAGCACAGATACTGCTAATGACAGGAGGTTGTGCCACGTTCATGGGCCACTGGGAGCAGAGAAAAGGCCAGTTCTGGGCAGATGCCCGATTTGATTGCAGTATCATGAAGGCTAATTACTCTAATAAGTGTTCACGGGATTCAGAGAGCAGAAGAAAAAAGATCACAAACACTATTAAGGTGTCAGAGGTGTTGAAGGAAAATTGAAAGTACTAAGTGCCAATTTCTGTTTTCTAAAATTCAGCCTAACATCACTGAGAGCTGCTGACAGTCATCTGTGGGCAGATGGTGCCCTTGAGGGACTACATTCAAGCTGTCTATAGTATGTACCTAACTCACATACTATTGACTGCTTTGGGTATAGAAGCAAAAGTACTCCCAAGTAAATAAGCCTTCATGCTTCTTGAGGCTGATGACTCCGCCTCTACATTTCAACCATGGATGAAAAGAAGTAGTTGTGATCCTGAACTGAGTAACTGGTAGTAGAAAACTTGACCAGATCTCCACCAGGGAGAGGGTATTTGGAGTGGGCAAACCCTGGGGAAAAGCTCTTTCTTGGGCAATTCTGAAAGGAATTGGCTTGAGAAAAAGAAGCATGGGGTCATGATAGCACTTATAGTGTCATCACCTCCAGACCAGGTTCTTGCAGTGTCTTGTGTTAGTGTACACAAGAATTCTGGAGTTGCATCTGCATGGTGTAATCAGGGTGGACTCCAGATGTTGAGCCTTTGTCCATTAATTTTCCACTGCTCTGATGGGCTGTCACTTGGCTCCAGCTCAGGTGCAAAAGTCTACGCTACTTGGCAAGAGCTGAGCTGGGAACTCAGCTGCAGCTGCCCCTGCACTCCTTGAGCAGAGCTCACTGATGAACACTTGGACATACACCCTGAGAGGAGGCAAGCCGGGATGCTTTGTTCAGGGAGAGTCTGGACCAGCTCTGATCCCAGCATGTGCATTGTGTGTGTGCAACCTGGATGGTGGCTCTGTACTTCGGGGGAGCTCAGACCCATGCTGACTGCAGTGCAGGGATGTGTCACCTGTGTCCCTCTTCCATGTGAGGCACAGGGCATTGTTGGGTTTAGGCTGCAGGTTTCAGATACCACAGAACACCTTTTCTTGCAGTGTAGTCCTGTCCCAGCAGAGAATAACTGAGCCACTTGTGCTAACTACTGCCCAGTTTTTTGGCAAAAACTTTGCATGGGGTTTTCATAGGAGATACTGTGAAGCTGAGAAACAGCTTACCTTTCCTCAAGCAAAGTCATTTTTTTCTTAGAGGTGGGCTAGGAATTGTAATTGTTTTTCCCAAATATTTGGGACACTAAAGAGGAAGAACATGAATTAGAGGAAAGCTATGTTGGACATACAAATAAAACTATCTTATTATCAGACAATTTTAGAGTGGCATTTTAAGAAGTTCTGATGTAAAATGTGGTCCTTTGTTCTGTGCCCAGTATGAGATACGTTTGGCATGTGTTTGCAACCAGTTCCTCTGAATTCCGAGTTTCTCACTTTGAATTAAAACTCCTCACTATACCAATCCCTGCATCTGAAGCAGCTGCTGGTGGCTGTCATTGTCAGCAGTAGCTGATCCCAGGGACATGTGTCTGGAATAGGTATAGAATGAAAGAAGCTTAGAATCACAGAATGGTAGAGGTTGGAAGGGACCTCTTGAGATCATCCAGTCCAACCCCCCTGCCAGCAAAGGATCACTCAGGACAGGCCACACAGGAACAGATCCAGGCAGGTCTGGAAAATCTCCAGAGAAGGAGACTCCACAGCCTCTCTGGGCAGCCTGTGCCAGGGCTCCGTCATCCTCACAGTAAAGATGTTTTTCCTCATGTTGAGGTGGAATTTCTTGTGTTTCAATTTGTGACCACTGCGGCTTGTCCTGCAAAGCACTCAAGTCATCCTCATGGCCAGGATAATGTTGACCAATTGTATTTTGTCATATTTTGTCTCTTTTCATCGCTGAAAAGAGACTGGTCCCTTTTACTTGACACCCATCCTTCAGATATTTGTGAACATTAAAAAAAATCCCCTTTCAGCCTTTTCTTCCCCAGACTAAACAGACCCAGGGCTCTCAGCCCCTCCTCATCAGAGAGATGTTCTAGTCCCTTCATCATCTTTGTAGCTCTCCACTAGACTCACTAGTGCTTCCCAGTCCCTCATGAACTGGGGAGCCCAAAACTGGCCACAGTACTTCAGCTGTGGTCTCACTAGCGCAGAGTAGAGCGGGAGGAGAACCCCAGCACATTTTATGCACAATGGCCAGCCTTGGAAATCACTGTTCTCTGTATGTGCCATTGAACCTGTCTGTTTATTGTTAGCCATTATATTCTGGGCCATATTGAATTATGCCCTTCCTTTCATCCCAGACAGCAGAAGTTGTTCTACTTGGAGACTTAACGATTTCTCCTGTGCAAGGATGTTCAAAGGTATATGCCACTTGAGACTCTTCAGCAGCACCTTATGGACATGAAACTGGCATTTTGATGTATTCTCAGATGGTTTCCTTTTATGTTTTATTTTTCCTTCCTCAGAATAGTGTGTTCTAGGTAGAAAACCTGTTCGCTAGAGGATTAATTACTCTTTGCAGAGTCTCTCGCTGAATTTTAATGCTTCACGGCCGTTCACAGTATAAACAATTTCACAAACCAGAATGAACACTGTTTATACCAAGAAAGTGTAATCGGAATACCCAATATGTGTGATTAAAATATTGAGAATACTGCTTGTTTTCTGGAATAGGTACCGATTAAATAGCTGGTCACAGATAGAGTATTTGGCAAGCTCTAGTGTAATCATGCCCATTTATCATGTTTATGAGATGATGTTTAGGAAGAATCTGCTGCACTGCTTGGACAGGAACATATATACCTTTGAAAACCTCAGCACAACCTGCTGAAGTGCTTGTCCCCGTTCTGAACTGACAGATGAACACAGGAGTGTGTGCTGACAGGCCCAGTGACAAGTCATCCTTTCCCCTTCAGTCTGATTGAATTCCCAGATCTGAAAATCGAGCGATCTTAATGCTTTTGGTCTAACTGAAATGTCTTTTCTAAACTGTAAGCCATTTATCTGAGTTCTAATCTCTCCTGCTGAGCTGTCAGAGTCAAAAGGCAAATCTCCTTACCCAGCAGACAGATGCTCTGAAGGTGTAGGGAGGATTTCATTTTTAATTGAGACGTTTTCATCTCCCTGAAACAGAAGTGCCCCAAGGACCCTTCTCATACATAGTCAGCAAGGACTTGTCTGCACCCCACAAAGGAATAGAAAGCTAATTTGAGGTCTGTACAGTAGCCATATGGCTCCACAGTTAATTAGCCAGATGTGAAGGGGACAGTTTGTGCAGGGTCACTGATGTACTGTGTCTTGGGAATCTTTCTGTTGCACTGCTGGTGTTGTTTGGAGATGTCTTGGGGATCTCTGGGGTAGTGTTGCACTGTAGTGAAGAGCAGTGCTCCTTGATGGCCATGGTCCTGTCGCTGCTGGGGGAGATGGCCATGATTAGGTGCAGAGTTCCCAGCTGTGGAGCTTTAACCCCTCTCTGGAGTTACCCTGCAGGAAAGTGAGTGATGGTAGTGCTGAGGGCACTTCTGAAGCTGCCTGTGGAAATAAGAGTGTTTATATATGATATTTACCAGCAGGCCTCTGAGGTGGAAACTATCTGCTCTTTTGAGCACCCCTCTGAGGGCATGGAACTCTGTCCTGCTAATGCTGAGTGCCCTGTGCTGACTGTGACTGTTTTCTTGCTTTAAGGTCAAGTGGCAGAAGGATGACCTGGACAACAATTTGAACTTCTTCTCTGTCTCCTCAGATGGGCGGATTGTCTCATGGACTTTAATTAAGGTAAACAGTAGGTGGTAATTTCTTTTCCCAGATAAATTGTAACCAATAGCCTCCGAAGTTCAATAATGCATTCTTTTGATTTTTACTTATAATGAGCCAGGTTTGAAAAGAAGTGGCAGCAAAAAGTTGCACATGCAGTCACCGCTGGGTCTGGGGCTCCATGTTAAACTCTGAAATGAGCAGAACCAGCCTACTGCTTGCTCAGGACCTAGCCTTCATCCTGCCTGCATCTGTAGCACCCTATGGCCCTGAGTATGAGAGAGCAGTTTCCTGTGTTGCAGCTGCTGGAATTCAAGACTGGACCATGCTCTGATATTTTCCTTGTCCAATGCAGGTCACCCAGAGACAGAGCAGAAAATTCTGCTTTTTTCCCCAGGCTCCAAGACTCTTACCCACAAAATGCTCCTCTGCAGATTGCAATTCAGAATGGGGTAGGGAAGGTGCAAATTTCTCCCCTTGTAGCCAGAGTAGCACGGAGTTGGGCCGCATTTGCGGTGGGAGGGCAACATGCAGTCAGACAGGCACAGAGTTTCCCCATGCCATGGCATTGCCAGCCCACACCCGAGACAACCTCTGTTAATTACATGCCCTGCCTTTGATCACTTTTTCTGTAGGAGTGTGTACACTGAAAGAAACTTTAATTATACATTAATGTCCCTAAATGACCATTAGATTAAAGCAGAGACTGTAATTCATTATCATGCTTTTTATAGTCATCCCAAAGACCTAGGGATTGAACATATTTCTTTAAAGTATGATTGGAGAAACCT
>JAOEGS010009530.1:24617-61193 GCA_025447755.1 Corythornis vintsioides
TGCTAACTCCAGAAAGTGCAGCTAGTTAGAAACCTGAGCTGAAAAGTAAAATCACTGAACAGAATTTTCTCGGTTTTTCACCCAAACCAGGACAGATAACACAGGAAAATCTTGTGTCTAGTACAAGCAGGCCTCCACAGTATCCACAAAAAGCAGATGTATCCTAGGATGCATCAAGAGGAGTGTGGTCAGCAGATCAAGAGAGGTGATTCTCCCCCTTTGCTCTTATGAAAGCACCTCAAATACTGCGTCCAGTTCTGGTGTCCCTGCTATTAGAAGGACATAGATCTGTTGGAGCAAGTCCAGAGGAGGGCCACAAAGATGATCCAGGGGCTGGAGTACCTCTGCTACAACCATAGGTTGAGTTCAGACTAGAGAAGATGGTGAGGGGACCTTATAACTGCCTTCTAGTACCTGAAGGGACCCTACAGGAAGGCTGGAGAGGGACTCCTCACAAGAGTGTCCAGCAGCAAGACAAGGGGAAATGGTTTTAAACTGATGGAAAATAGGTTTAAATTAGATCTTAGAAAAAAGTTCTTCAGTATGAGGGTGGTGAGACTCTAGAATAAGTTGTCCAGAGGGGTTGTGGGTGTCCCCTCCTTGGAAGTGTTCAAGGCCAGGTTGAATGAGACCTTAAGCAATCTAGTCTACTTCAGAGATGTTCCTCCCATGGTGGGGAGGTTGGATTAGATTATTTCTAAGGTCCCTTCCAACCTAAGCCATCCTATGATTCTGTGTAAAACAGAGGGAACAGTGCTTGCATCTTTAACATCCCCTGAGAGTTTGCTTCAAGCAGTTTCAAAAGTTTGGGCAACGGATGCTGCTCCAGACATTTCTCAAGGCCTGCTATGCACTTTCACCACACCTTTTATTGAAGCACTGCATGTCTGATCTGTCAGAGCTTTGCTCTAATAGATGCTGAAGGTGGTGACGGTCCCACAGCTATTTGAGCAGCTCTTGGGTCCTGTGGCTACAATGAGCAGGACTGAACTGCTCAGGACTCTGCTGCACTTGCCCTCTCCACTGTACTCTGGGTGAGAGGGACAGGCTCCTTACATGCTGTATGAGTCAGGGATCAAAAACTGACTAATCTCCATATGGGCTGAATTTTTAAATGATTTATTAAATAATTTCAGAAATTAATTTCAGGGAGGCATTTTTTCAGAGAGCAGGCACACCGACAAATAGTCTGATAATATGTTAATTCTTTAGCTACAGAACAATTATGGCTATTTTTAAAAAATAGCTTAGTTAATAGTGTTTCTGAAGCCAAGAAATCATTATCTTAATTACACACAGACCTATCTATTGCCCTTTTACGTAGAGGACAAACTGCTTCTGCATGAATATGATTCTGTAATGCAAAACTGCCTCTTTGCATATTTTATTCGCTGTTTAGGAATTGTTCAGCTTTAGTATCAAAAAGTATGGTCTCTGAGATTCGTATTGAAACATTATTGTGGTTTCAACGTTTTGGTTGGTATTACATGTGAATAAACAGCTTCAACAGGAAAAGCATGATGCAATTTGAACATATTCATGCAAGAGAGAGGTTTTTTACAGTGTTAGGCAGTTTGCTTGATAGTGTAACAAATGAATGTAATAAAACTCAGCACAAGACTGTATAGAAGAAAAAGGTGGTTCTAATTTTAAACAAAACAAATTTCACTCATACTCATTCTCTTACATGAAGCAAGAGGACATTTTTGTCTGTGGGATCAGGGCAGGAATTCTTGTGGTTATATAGATGACAAAGGATGCTGGCTGTTAAGTCCTTATCACATCTCATGGGTTTTCCTTAAATGATAGTGACAAACTGATTTCTGGCTAGGCTCTGACTTCCAGTGACCCTTAAGTAATGGGGAGATCATTTGCCTCAGTGTCTAGTCTCATTTTGTCTTAGGCAAATTTGTTTGCCTGGTCTGGACATTTTATGGTTTGAGTTCTGTTCCTCATCTCACCACCTTATCTTTGGAGCTTCCATTTATTCTGTCCAGTTGTCACTTGTGTGATTGTATTTACCATCAATGAACATAGGTTCTCTCTGTTACCATTTCCTGTTGTTTCTCCCCATGCATTCACAAGCCTCCATTTCCATTCATAAGCCTTTCTACAAATCTTAGCAATTCTATTGCAGTTCTCTACAAGAAGGCACTGAGCAAAAAACAGAGACCCACTGGAGATGCTGGTAACAGCTGTCCACAACAACACAGGTGTCCTTTGTGTCAGAGGTTTTTGAAGAGCAGCTGGGTGTCCTGATCTGCCAGGGAGTGCCAGTATTGGGCAGTACTCTTTCTTTTGCCAGATACAAATCTTCCTTGAAAGAGATAATTTTGGGGATTTCTATATTTCCTAGAGCCTCAATGTTTCTGTTAGTTAAAGAAACCCTCTACATTATAGCTAATAACCATCCATTCACCATGGATGTGGAGTTTTGTGTCAGGTTAACATCTAACATAAACTGAAGTGCTGTTTATGAAGATTATTTGTAAGTTTTGTGTCCTTGTAGTTCTCCTTTCCTCCCAATATTCCTCCCCTATATTCCAAAGCCCTGTCAACAGTCATCTGTGTGCTCATATCCTGTATTGTCATAGACACATTCTTACTTTCCTGTCTCATCATAGAAATGACATTTACTATTCACACACATCTACTACCATTTAAATAGGAGAAAGAACACTAAGCAAATCAGAGCAGTGCTCTAGAAGATAAGATGGCTGCACAAATGCCTGCTCCCATAATCTACTCATCCTCTTCAAAGCTGTCTTGTCAGGAGTTAGGTGTCACATTTTCCAGTGGTTTTGTTTTCATCCTGACATGTGACTAGTAATTGTAGGGTTTTTAAAGTGAATGGTAGGGGAAGACTTAGCCAGCAGTTCTAGTTAGCTCAGAAACTCTTCCGTTAGTTAAAGCTTGAGCTTTTTCTGATGTTTGCAGTGTTTCTTCAAAATGCATCTTGGGAAGAACATGACCCTGTCTTACACATTGGAGATGGTACCAGAGGTTGGGGTGAACATGGTATGAGGCTTGGCAGGCACTGCCAGGTCCTGGTGTATGGCTCTAGGCTAAAGCAGGCACACAGGGTTCACTTCTCATAAGGGACAAAGCTGGGCCTCTGCCCTGCAGAACCATTTTGCTGCTGGCCACTGGTGTTCCCCAGGGATCAGTACTGGGTCCAGTTTTCTTCAATGTGTTCACCAATGACCTGGATGACAGGATAGAGTGTATTTCAGCAAGTCTGATGATGATACAAAACAGAGAGGTGTGGCTGACACACCAGAAGGCTGTACTGTCATCCAGTGAGATCTGGACAGGCTGGAGAGCTGGGCAAAGATGAGCCTCATGAGATTCAATAAGGACAAGTGTAGAGTCCTGCATCTGGGGAGGAATAACTCCAGACACCAGTACAGGTTAGGGGTTGCCCAGTTGGAAAGAAGCACCATGGAGAACGACCTCGGAGTTCTGGTGTAGAGCAAGTTCTCCATGGCACAGCAATGGGCCCTTGCAGCCAGAAAGGCCAATGGCATCCTGGCATACTTTAAGAAAACTGTGTCCAGCAGATGTAGGGAGGTTCTCCTCCCCCTCTACTCTGCCCTTGTGAGACCACACCTGGAATACTTTGTACATCTTAAGAGAGACAGGGAACTACTCGAAAGAGTCCAATAGAGGTTACAAGGATAATTAAGGGACTTGAGCATCTCCCCTGTGAAGAAAGACTGAGGGAACTGGGGCTGTTTAGTCTTGAGAAGACTGAGAGGGGACTTCATTAATGTCTACAAGTATCTGAAGGGTGGGTATCAAATGGAAGGACCCAAACTTTTTTTCTGTAGTGTCCAGCAATAGGACAAGTAACAACAGGTATAAACTTGAGCATAGCAAGTTTCACCTCAACATGAGGAGGAATTTCTTCACTGTGAGGTTAACAGAGCCTGGAACAGGCTGCTGGAGAGATTGTGGAGTCTCCTTCTCTAGAGAATTTCAAAATCCATCTGGATGTGCTTCCGAGTGACATGCCTTGGGTGATCCTGCTTTGGCAGGGGAGTTGGACTTGCTGATCTCTAGAAGTCCCTTCCAACCCCTAACATTCTATCATTCTATGAAAACCACAGATACATTTCTTGGCAGGACCTGGGCCTCAGCTCTGGGCCAGACTCGCAGATTACAAAGCCAGTGTTGTGGGAGATCCTGGAGAATGACAGGTCTCCTGTACCTGTGCCTGGGGAGATGCACTGATCAAGGGCTGAGCCCCAAGAAGTCTTTCAAAACAGAACACTACAGTTCTGTTGGATGCAGATAAATGTGGTTAGGATCTCACTCTTCAAAATCTTCAGGTGTTGGGGACCTTCAATCCACATGCTTGGATGGCCAGACGGATAAAGCAGCTTCTATCTTGTGTTAATTACTCATGACCCATTCTGTCTATTCCCAACAAAGTGACTTTAAAAACAAGCCAAGTACTAATTTTCCTGATGGCTGAACATTAAGAATTATTAAGTAAAGTTACGAAACATGCCATTAAAGGAGATTTCAGTCTCATAATTACAAGGACAGTAACTCAGAGTATGCACCAAACTATTAGCAAGCTATTGGCACTGTCAGTAAATCTCAATGGGACATGAGCCACTTTCTTGTGCCCATTTCCTAACACAGCAATCCTCCTAGGGGTGCAGAAGCTTCTGCTGTGTGAATAGTTCAGCACCCTCAGTGGTCAGTGCTCAGATCAGTACCTGGATCAGGGCATAAGGATATTGGAAGGAAACAAATCTGAGTATCTATGAGTGAGTGTCATCTAATAAATGGTTAAGCCTTATGAACAGTTAGAGCTTTGGTTTGTAAAAATTAGAGTCATGTAACAGTTCAGCAATCCTGCTGCTCAGGCAGATGATTAGTTGTTGCATTCATTAGGGAATAATGGAAGGTGCTGAAAAGTCCTTGTAGTGACAGCACTGAGGCACGCTGACAGAAAATCCTGAAACCAAACTCAACCTGCTGTGTGGATACAGCTTGTGTGAGAACAAAACGGAGAGGACATTGAGGTGACGTCCTCATTGCTGAATAAGGAACCCTCCAGACCCCTCAGAGGGGAGGAGTTTTTGGGAGGATAACCTGTACATCAAATTGACAGGATCTGGGTTGAGTTCCATATTATTCTTATGCAGACAGATTGTACTTTCCTCCCCCCTTCATGAGGTCACACACAATGTGACTTTTCCAAGGCTCCCAAATATTTTCCATCTCTTGCACACATCTTGCATTTTGACCCTCAGTAGTACCTACAGCTGTGATGCTGCCAGCCTGACCCTTGCACGCCTATGCAGGGTTTGCCCAGTTGACAGGCTGCTGTTGTTTGGGGTACAGGGTGGCCCACATGCCTGTCAGGGACATGCTTGATTGCTGGCCACCTTCTTGTGGTTCTCACCCTTCTGGAAAGTCATGAGTGTCACGAGAGAAAGAGCTGCAGAGCTGTGTGATAGGGCAGGCACTCTGTCACAGGGTGATGGCAGGGAAGGAATTTTTGTCATGTTCCCCAAATCCTTCGAGCCAAAGGGTCGTACAGATTGCTCATGCTGAGAGCACTGTTACTGGAGGTTTTAGTTGTGACACTTCAAATACAGTGCTTTGTGCTTCTGGGCGAAACAAGAGACATTTTCCCCTGCCCTTCCCAAGAGCCTTTTAGAGAGGTACAGCAGGAGCCCAGGCTGGCAGGAAGGCAGTGGAGCTCCTGCAAAGCAGAATGGGCTCTGGAGGCTGGCTCTGTCTCTTAATCCGACCAGATAACTTCAATTCCTACTTCTGTCTATTGCAGAGGGGATCTTGGTGTTGGCTGCAAGTGGGATGAAACACCATGTGATAAGTTACTTGGTTTCTTTAGCACCTCTGGGTACCAGTCACCTCTTCCCAGCCAAGCCAAAAGAGCCTGGGAGGCCTTACAAATATTCAGAGACATCTTTCTGCAGGAATATGAGCTCTGCTTACTGAATTGATCTTTCCATTGCAGTGTTCGAAATGCTATTCAAAACAGTTTCTGGATGTGTTTGAAGCCCATCACATGGCTGTGGACTCGGTCATCTGGAATCCATACCACTTGAAAGTCTTTATTTCCTGCAGCTCTGACTGGATGGTCAAGATCTGGGATCACACCATCAAGTAGGTCTTGCTGGGTCCTGGTGTGTGTGGGGAGGTCCAGCCTGACATGGCAGCTGCCCATGTCAACTCTGCTTATACCTCAGTCTCAGTTTCCCTCTTAGGTGTTTGTATTACTAATTTCAATTTTACCTCTGTTTTTGAGGCTGATGACTCAGATTTGTACTCCCCAGGTATGTGATATAAGATGTATCGTTGTCTGCCCAGGAACTTGCAGCTCAGCACAGAGTCTGACCACTTCACTTTGGACTTGTCTTTCTTCAGGCAGGACCTACCATGGCAGGGTTCTTCTTCTGGAGCAATACTACATAAAAATGACAGGGGCTGGCTTATGACTTCAAGGGCCAGATACCTCCCAAGAGCCAGAGAGGAAAAAAACCCCCAAAACAAAAATCAACATAAAAAAACTAAATGGAGCATTTAAAAATACATAATGAAGTTCAGGGTTAGTGGTTGAGGAATGTCTGGTTTCAATCAGGAAATCGATTTTATTGTAAGTCATTCAAATATTTCCTGTTGACAATACTGCTCTAATATTCAATGTTGTTGCCAGAAGTCCAGAGAGGGAATATCACTTTTTCCTGTCTGATCATTAACCAGAAAGGCTCCATTTTGATGTGTGCATTGCTTTCAAAATGCTTTGGGACCAATCCCAACCCATTTGGGTTGATACTCAGTTTTGCTTTGCCTTTGGCCCAGACCCTGGATAGTATATGACACAGAAAAATAGCCCATCTCCCACTTCTGCAGCTGGCCTTGAACAGCACAGGCTGCAGCATCAATGTGTTCATAGCTAATTTTTTCACTTCCAGAGTGGCATATGTTTAAATGAGTTCTTCTCCCTGTGTCTTTCTTTACAGGACTCCAATGTTCATTTTTGACCTGAGTTTTGCTGTTGCAGATGTTGCATGGTCCCCTTATTCCTCCACGGTCTTTGCTGCAGTCACCACTGATTGCAAGGTGAGAGGCTGAAAGCAGCACTGCTCTAATGTAAGCTGAGAGAAAGTCAAGGGAGACTGGGTATGAGTATGGAGATAGGTCAACCCAATCCCAGCTAACCATGTCAGGAAGCTACAGATCGCCCCACCAGCAGAAATCCACCACAGTAACAAAGTTGGTTGCAGCTTCCCTGAGCTTCTTGCTTCAGTGTGGCAAAGTCATTCTGGTGGCTTGAGGGCCTAAAACTATTAATTTGTTTTTCCTCAGTCTGATTATAGAGGATGCCAGTCATAAAGCAACAAAGATAAGGAAACCTGTGCAGCAGTATTTCTTGCTCCTTCCACTAAGGTCTGCCACACCCCTACAAGCAACAAAACCAGAAATTTCTCAGCTGCAGCCCACATGCAAAAAGATGGTGTGGTATCACAAATCAGAATGCTTTCTGAGGATCAGCTGCACATCTCACTGTAGCCTTCACAAACCCATCAGAAATGCACGTGGCCCCTCTCTTCTAAGCACAGGTGTTTCTTGGGGGCCAAGCCCTCCCAGACTCTAGCATAAGCAAGCCAAATGTTGCTGCACTCCTAGTTTTCTCCTCTTACTCCAAGGGTGGAGGTGCTTCACAGAGAGACAACAAAGCAGGGGTCAGGGAACAAGCTGCCTTTTCCTATGCTTTCCTGCTCTTGGTTTATGCATAGGCCTGGGCATGAATTGCTTATCCTGCTCAGTGATACTCCTGCTGCATTAAGGTAGGTGTTGCAAATCTGTGCAAGTCCCTGCTAGTTCTCATGATGGCCACTCAGTGCAGGTGTATAGCTTGCACATGCCATGAAAAAAACTCCACTTAACTCCCTTTATGTGAAATCATCTTACTAACTAGTTTATTCCAAAGGTTGGAGAAATGATGCTCCAGGACAGAGCACCCCTCATACAAGCTGACATCAGGGCATTGGTTCTAAACCTTGAAGGCATAGAGGAGCAATAGAATAAAGTGTTTATATACTTATATTGATATTAAAAAATCAATTATAGTACTATGCCCAGAGTCAGCCAGCAGAACTTTGTTCCAATTAAATCAACATTTTCCCACTGTGTGAGGCTGTCTCCAAGAGTAATGATTTGGTAGCAAAGTACTTAGACCAGTCCTGATACTGATATGGTGGCAGTTATATTTTTGCCCCTAGCTGTCCATCATAGTAGCTCAGATGGTTAATTTGGGCCTGGCAAGTTATCTGTCGCCATGGGCTGTATGTTTTGCTAGTATAAATTGGAAAGTCTGTGCAGTTTGGCCAAATTACTCTAGCTAAAAGATGGCCTTTATATATCTCAATCATTAAATTGATGCCTTGGCAATTTTATTGCAGTTTAACCTTTATGTTATAGCAAAAAATTCATTTCACTGATACAGTGGCTCAGGCTGTGAATTTGTCTCTCCCAAGCTCAGCAGCAGAAATCTTTTCACTGTGGCACTTCTTCTCCCTGGGCACCTCAGGATGCCACAGTCTACAGAAAGCAGTGTTGATGCTTTCCCCTCACAGGCAGGGTCAGGACTGGGCCTTTTGTTCATGGATCTGTCTGTCCCCATTCTCCCATATACCAAATGAAGGGCCTGCAGGAGTAAAATGAATGCATTCAGTGTTACACATTTGCTGACTTGTTTTCCACAAGTAAAGTTGTGTATATGTTCTCAAACCTGGCAAGGGTCTTGCTGATGTTCACAGCTTTGAGTGCTGGGGTGAGCAGTGCAGAGGACTGTGGGTACTCCAGGTGTGTCCTGGTGCCTGACTCTGGGGTAGACGGTGAAGAAATCTGCAGGCAGTGATACATCATGGGTATTGTGAGCAGAGGTTAGTCACTGGCCATACTTGGGTATCTTATTCATGTAGCCCATTTCCCACAGTGCTAGCTCATCTCTAGGGAGATCTTATGCTACCCACTTGGGCCAGGTTCTTTGTCAGAGCTTTACCTGTTACAGAGAAGCTCCTATGGACTTGGAAACAAGTTGTGAAATAGAGTCTTCCAAACCCACCCCTGCTTGTTGTAGCCACTGCTGCAGTCACTGTAGCTATGTTGTTGCAGAGTCACCTTAGCTGCAACATACATGGACCTGGAGTTCATATGAGGCTATGGATAAGACAGCTGAATGTGTGACTTGGCAGCACTGCTACCAGGATATCTCCCCTTGGCTATCCTACTTTGGATCTAATTCAGTAATCTAATTAGAACCTAATCTAGTAGGATCTAATTCTGCTTATGCCTTTAATCTCGAACTTGGAGAAGGGTGGCCATCAGCCAGGAGCAGCCCAGAACTGAGCTGCCTAGCACAAAAATCCAAGCAAGAGCTGCCTTCCTATTGTGGTAGGCTGTCCATGACTGATGTTAACAGAGATCCTGGGCCTCTGTGTTAGTCACTGGCCATGCTGGTTGCAGCAGTGTGTGTCTGAGACATGGTTTAGTCTCTGTATTTAACAGAACCTTCTAGATCTGCAGTGGGAGTGGAATAAATAGTTGTTTACACCTTCTTATACTTGGACATATTCCACTTTGTATCAGAGCACACTTCTTGAGAATAACTCGGCACCTTGAAAAGGGCACCTCTGTCAATGAAGGGGGAAAAAACTACATTAACAGGATATTAACAGAATATTCTGTAATTCTGGGATATAGAAAATTACCAGACGTGAAGCCAAAAAATAAAACATTTAAGGCCTCCTGTTCATAAATAGCCTCTAGCTTTGCATGGGCACATAATTATGCCTTCAGAACTTGAAAGTTGCCTGAAGGTGGTTTTAAAATCAGGCCCTAACTGCAGCCTTAATGGGATACCTGGCATATTTTGAAAACACCATTTCCTTCTTCAAACTGATAGTGTGTGTCCAAAATGTGTGTATCAACTCCTTAACTCCTAAAACTGACTTGGAAATTGGAGCATTTTATAATATAAAAATTTCTCAATCCTCATGAATCCAGGAGGTGGAGATTTAAGAAAAGCTGTAAATGCCAGGGGCATTTTGATAAAACTTGTATCGCCAGCTGGGCATCTACTTTGGACAGCACCACTTCTCCATAAATAACCAAAGTGTGCATGTTCTGCTGCTGCAACGAATATTAACTGCTGCTATTGCTCTTTATCATGTTCTGGGTAATTTCCTTAGTCTCCTGCTCTGCCTGATGGCCATTTTATTTTAGAATGAGCATAAGTGATTTGCAATGAAAATTGAAATGAAATAAAATGATCACAGAGACGTGCACATCCATGCCAACACTGCCTGGAAAAAAAACCTCCCAATTCTACAACTAGGTGCCTAAATAAGTGGCCTAATTTTAAAAGGACTGGACAGCCAGCTGCCTTTACAGAAGCCAGACTCTGCTGGGTGTGCTCAGAGTGGTTGCTATAGAGCATTCAGCTTTGGTTTCAATCAGTGCCCTAAGTCCTCTGTAGTTTTGTTCTGTGATTGCATTTCAGATGACACTTAAATTCCTTGAAGGTTCCACAGTGGTTCCTAAAACAGACAGGTGGAGAGATTTGTTCTTTCTAAACATGACTCCTGCAGCTCAGTTGGCTGTCAGAAGCTCTGTGGTCCCTCCAGGCCATCTCCTAGAGGGACCTGGGTGCAGATACTGATGTGATTAGCACTGAAGTAAAATGAGGTTAGAAAACACCTAGTCAGTTTACGTTGTAATTGGTAAAAGTGTGACATGAAGGAAAAGGCTAACTGGAATGAGTGACAAGCTTTGTTGGAAATAAAGAAGATTGTGGAGTTGGATTTGGATGCCTGGAGCCTTACACTTAGGGTGCGGAGAATCTGGGTATATCGGTCAGCTTATTTTAAGGACAGAAGGCAGAGGAACAGCATTCCTGTTGCTTTCAGCAGGATTTGCCTTCAGGAGTTTGCTTTAAGCCCACCACAAATTTACATGCAAAGCAAAAAAATAAATAAATTGAAACATGACAAAGCAGGAATCATACCTGAAATTTCCTCCTTGGGCTTCTTTTTTTTCCTTTCCTTGGATAAAAAGTGGTGTTGTCAGGTTGTGCTGTGAAGGGACAATGTCACACAAACCTCCACTTCTGGCTCTCTTGGGGCATGCAGATGCTTTCATGTGCTGGATTCATGTGCATGAATTGTGACTCCTGTTAAAAAAGTCAAAGACATTCAAGCTGCAGTTGTCTCCATATGGGTGGACCTCAGGCTGTGTGCCACAGCTGCCCCATGCAATGGCTGTAATGACATGATTGAGCTGGGCTTGTTCAGTCTGGAGAAGGAGCCCAACAGCCCGACAGTCCCTCAAGGAAGTCACCAAGAAGTTAGAGCCAAGTTCTTCACAGCAGTGTGTGAAGGGACAATGAGACACAACAACTGAAATGAGTTTAAATGATAAGTTTGGACTGCGTATAAGGAAAAAACTTCCACTGTGAAGGCAGTCAAGTAATGGAACAGCTTGCCTAGAGAGATTATGCCATGTCTGTTGATGGAGGTTTTCAAGACCAGATTGGGTAGAGCCCTAAGCAACCACATCTGACCTCAGAGCTGACCCTGCTTTGGACAGGAGGCTGATGCAGAGACTTCTGGGAGGATCTTATCCAACGTGAATTATCTTCTAACCCTGTGATGCTACAAAATGTCCTTGTGTGTGAAGGAAGGTCCCAAGGATTTTACATCAAGCGTGGAAGCACACTCTGAGTACAAGTGCATTTGCTCTCATGGTTTTGTGGTCTGTGTCCTTCATGACTAATGTAGCCTGAACAGGGTGGTGTTACAGCCATCTTTAGTAAATATTGGTAGCCTCAAGATAAATGCCATCCAAGTGTGCACTCTGCAGAGAAAGCTGCTCAGACATATGCTCCAGGGCTTTTCCCCATTATTGAAGGTGTTGACCTTTCAAGATGTGAAATACTTGAAGCGAGACATACCTTCAGGAAATTATTTAATGGTTTGTGTTGCTCAGGTAGTGAGTGTGCCCTTTTCTGCTTATATAAACATATTTTACTGATCAACTGTTTTCTATGGGAAGTCTTGAAGACCAGTTTCTTGTTGTATCTCACAGGATAAGATGCTGAAGAAATACCTGTTTTCTAGATACCTGTCCTTTCCCAGCTAGGAGAGAAACACCGTGTTTATCACTGGCATGTGTGTGTGTTCACAGAGCAATTTACAGGGACTCACTGCTCATTTATCACTGGCAGCAAAAGCCAATCTCTGTTTTTAAAAGCATGAACAATTTTGCAGATAAGAGGCTTGCTGAACCTTTCAGGCTTTCAAATATTTCACTGGCTATTTTTGAGCTAATCCTGCCTCTCCTTATAGGGCATGAATCAAACGTGCCAGCAGACTTCTCAGCATCAGTCAATACTTTTGTCCAGGGGAGTGAGCCCCTCATGGCTATGGATGTCCCTGCTGCAACCAAGTCTTTGCAGTACCCTTCTGCAGTAGCCCATGGTTTTATCCATGCCTATGGGCCCACTGCTGGTTCTGCAGTGCTGGGGTGAAGTGTCTTCTGGCTCTCTGCACCATGGCTGGAGCAATTACTAGCGTGTGGAAACACTAAATGAGTGCAGGTCCCTCTATTGTCACCCAGAAGGACCTTTGAGTAGGCTGAAGTGGGCACGGGCTTTCTTAAAATGGCTTTGAAATTGCATTCACAGTATAAGTGGCTGTTTTCCGGTAAAAGTGTTCATTTTCTTCTGCCACAAAACCTAAAAGGCTCTTTCTTATTCCCTGCTGAATCTCTGAGATTGATGTGGACTGCTGGGCAGACTTATGTCTGCTTTAAAACAAGGGCTGGTGGCATGTCAAAGTTCAATGAGGTAGATGGGCAGAGTCCCTAGAATTAATGCTGCCTCCACTTTGTGCCAGATGAGCTGTCCTCCCTTCTCCTCCCCCAGCCACCAGTGTCTCTGTGCATGGACATTTATGTCACCTAGCAGCTGCTTTTAGGGATATAAGGCTGGCATGGAAGACTTCAGTTTGCCCTGCAGGGTCTGAGACCTCTATCCTGCTGTATCTCCCATCCCATCACAGGTTGTTCTGGAGGGCAAGCCTCAAGATGTGCATCAGGCACCTCAGCACACACTCACATGCTCACTTATATCCCTAGCTAGAGTTGCAGGTGTGATTAATTCATCTGATAAAGGTAAACCTTTTGTTGGTGGCTTTGTAGGAATTGCTTCTTACATAGATGTTCTCATGTCAGTTTTGTATCACTAGAGCTATTGCTTTCAGATTATAAAATACATCATTTTGGTGAAGATCACCTTCTGAGATTAACTAGTTCATTCAGCCACACAGGAACCAAGTTTGCCTTTTTCTGCTTGCATGGACGTAAGTGAAAAAATGTCCTGGGCAGCATTTCCAAAGATGTAATTGATTCACCTGTTAGACTTTTAAAAAACCCTGCTGGGGACACAGACCCCATCGGGAGTATCTGTGAGAGTTTAGAAAGCTGGTCCTGGGTGCCTCTCTGCTCCACAGGCAGCTAAGAGTGGCCCCTCACATAGGTTTCAGTTTGCAAGTAGGGACAGCTGACATTAGGGCACTGAGAGCCTCAGCTATCTGCCTCATCCTGCTGTGCAGACAGTAGCTCCTGAACCTTGACGTTTATTGCTTGGCATTTTATAACTGCCTGAAATCTGTACTGGTTTGTTTTAAATGCCAGTCTCCAAACCGTGACAGTTTGATATGTGCCTTATGAACAGCTTTGCTGGCCTGCCACAGGGCTGCAGGTGTCAGAGAGCAGTGGCTGCTTCTCCCATCAGAATCAGTGCTGCCCTTGCCTTGTCTTCAGGCCTGCACTCAAATCCCATCCTCCATTACTGACTCTCCATGGCAGGGCATAGCCAGGACCCTGCCAGCCTGTGAAGACATGGAGCTCGGCCTTAGTCTATGAGGACATAGTTTCAGCCTGACACTGAGGGCTGGACTGTGAGTCACAGCAGTGATTGTGCAGGGAGACTGGCACAGCTGTAATGTATTCACAGAGCCCAGCCTTGGGAGATTTGCCCCAGTGTACATAAGGGTCTGGTTGAAACAGTCTCCTTTTCTTCACTGGGTATTTGGAATGGGATGGCAGAGTGAGGAAAAGCATCAGAGGACTAGAGGAAATACTCTTTACCTAGTATTCAGGAGTGTGACAGTGCAGGAGAGTTTAGGTAGCCCAAATGAGCTATCCAGAAAGATCCTGGGACAAATCATCAGATGGTCTGTAAGCACTCATAGATAAAGGAACAGCCAGTCTAATAAGGCTTTAGCAAGGCCATATCATATAAAACTGATCTAATACTGCCCTTAAGAGTAACAGGGCTGGTAGCTCAAAGGGAGGAGATATAGTGCACACCTATAGGTTGACTTTGGGAACAGTGTTGACACAAGCCCATAAGCAAACTTTAAGTCAGGTGAGAAGGAGGATGTGGCATGAGGGAAGTCATCCTCAGCAGGGTGTGCAGTACAGCTGGGCATGCTTCAGGGACTGGGGAAGGTGCTGAAACACAGCAGTAACTGCAGGGGGACTAAGCAGGCAGGCAGGACTTAAAAGTGCTTTGGTGCCACAACTGAAATTGTAAATGAGCGTGACAACCTCAGTAATTTGCAATCAGTGAGATGAAATTCAATAAATAAACAAACCAAATGTGCATTATGAAATGAGCACTAATTGGGGAAGCAGCAGGACAGTAGGGGAGACTGGGGCCGGGGACTGCCTGCGCTGCAGTGCTCTAGCCAACACTTTGCTGCTGAGTCAAACCCCAGGAGATGCAGGGGAGAGTCACCCCAGGAGCACAGCTGGGGCTCAGGCTGGACTTCAGTTGCTGGTCTCTAGGAAAGGGTCATCTCTGCTGTTGCAGAAAGGATTGCAGCATGGTGTAGAGGCACCGGCTGCTATGACCAGTCTAGCATGAATTCAGCAAGATTAATTTCTCTGTTTGACTTTCACCTTTCAGAAGTGATTTGGAAAGTAACATTATATTTAGTACAAAGTGAAAAGCAGAAGGAGGCTTTGTGATTCATTCCAAAAGCATGTTATTAATGTTAAAGAGGAAAAAAAAAAAAAAAGATAAGTCACAGGCAACATAAGAGAATCATATTAGAACAAACTGAAGTGCAACCACCTCAGGGGCAGGATATATCAGCTATTTAGCACCAGATAGCAGCATTCAGCACTGTGCAGAACTGAGCCATGAAGGAGATTGGCCTAATCATGGAGACCCTCAGAGCAGAGCCAGTCTGGCAGAATTGGTGACTGACAAGGACTCAAATAAACAAACACTTTCTTATAAAATAATGTAGCAGGGTTTCCAGAAGAGGATTCCCAGCCTGACTGAATGAACAGCACCTCTTCTACATGCTCAGGCTTTGGTTTCTTACTGACTTGAGTTGAGCCGAATCAGCTGAGCCTGACGCTGTTTTTCTACCTTGTCAAATTGGAAGTGACCCAGTTCTTACTGAATTAGGAAAAGCTGAGAGATGCAGAACTACATGAAGAAGCTCCTATAGTCAAGCCAGGTGACAAAGACGTTCTCTTCCCCACTGTATCACACACACTGGAGCAGTGGGCTGGAATGCTGCAGGGCAGAAAGATGTGCTTAGCCCTCTTCCATACCACAGGACCTGCAACTGACTTCCATCTGGCAAACCTCACCTGTTTCAGACCAGAAAAACAGCTTTTCACAGATGACTGCTCAACTTTCTGAGTTCAAAGCTATCCCTGAACATACCTTTAACAGAGATGGAGTCCATCCTTTTCCCAGTAGCATGTAAATACTGTGAAAGTCTGTGAATTTTATGATTTGTCTGGTGCTAGTATTAGAACAGCCAAGGACCAGCTCTCCTGTGATATTGTCACAGAAGCAAGCAGGCAATGAATGTTTTCTGAGTCAAGGCACTTTTCCTTCTGTCAAACCCCAGACTGCCCTGGGTGCCAGAGGGACCAAGTACTGTCCTACAACTCTTATTTGTGACTCAAAAATGTCCTCCTAGGGAAAATTAACTGTATTGGAGACTGTTCTGGCTGCAGTGAGAGTATAGAAGTCTTGCAAAGTAAGACCTCCATCCCATAGCAACTTGGCTTTGATGCGTGCTGTGGCTGCCCTGTCTACCCAGTGACTTTAGGATGCTCCAGCAGCCATCTTGGTGTTAGACAGAGGCTGGGGGTGGCTTGCCCACTTGCTAAATATATTACCTGAATGTTTGAAAAAAATATTCTGTGGAGTTTGCAAATGGATGAGGTGTCATTCAGTCAGGAAAACGGGGTAAATCCATCACAAGGACAGTGAAAGTGAAGCAGTGAAAGAGATGTCAACTGGTAAAGGGCAGCATGATATTAAATTATCCCTCACTTTTTGCTCTTGCACTGACTGATTTTATTCTATGTTGCCAAGTTACCAGGTACATCTGCCTTGTTCTTACATAGACATATATTTCCTCCCAGCCTTGGTTTTGGTTGCTGTCAGGTTGTTTTTAAACATGCTAACATTGCCCAGGCCACTGCTAGGGAATGAATGTTCACAAGCCTGGGATAAAAAGACAGCATAGGCTGCAGCCACTACAAGACCCAGCATGTGTTCAAGGCATGCAATAAAGGCAGGGTAGGTCAAAGTAGCTCTTTATGTCCCTACTTGAGGGGCCACAAAAGTCAAGTAGTTTCTACTGCTGGCAGAGAGGTTGATTGCTTTTGGGTGGTGCTGATTGCAGAGTCCAGCTCTCCCCAGATGCTCTGGCATTTCCTTCCCTGGGCTTGCCAGGCTGATATTCTGCAGAGCAGGGGGTGATAGCAGAGTATAAGGACAGAGTGGTCCAAATCATCTTGGAGATGAAGAGCAGATGAGATCCTGCACTGACTTTCAGGCTCTAAGTGCAGTTTGCAGAGTGGGTAGGGAGAAATGAGATGTTCGAGAAATTAACATGTTTTGATACTGTAGCTGCAGTAATAACTTTAGACATACACTGTACTGTGCTTACAGAGCAGACGGGCAGACCCTCTTCTACAGGATCTGCAGAAGGTATCCAACAAAAGCACGTATGTTGTCATGAGGTTTCATCTCCCTCTCTAGGGACATGGACCACAGTGGAAACACTTTTTGAGAGCTGAAAATCAAGAGGTTTGAAACCTCCTCTTTATAGTTTCTAAACTACTCCTGGATGAAAGTGGGCAAGTGACTGTGGTAGACTCAGGTCTCAGCACCTGCAGGGAGGGAAGTGCTGGGACCAGCTTAGCATGAGAAGAAGTGGCATGCAGCTGGATGGAAAGAGGGGGCTATTCACAGGAGAACTCTCACTGAGCTGTAAACTCTGACAGGACTACTGCTTTGATATACTTGTTCCCACACAGTTCTCAGTCCCATTAAAACTCAACCTGGTGTCCCAGAACAGGCACAGCACTGCTGTGTTGCTGCAAGCTGCCTTCCCATCAAAGTTACACTTTATACTTTAGGGTCACTGAGCAAGTTACTGTTTTTCCCATGGATTCATTGAACTGTGAAGTGCCTTATTCTGACAAACATCACTGCCTTGCTGAGTTGCTGGAGATGAAAGTTTGGGTGATGCTGTGGTACTGAGTGAAGCATCAGAGACTGGATGGGTGGAAGCAAGCCTGTCCTGTGAGCTGTAGGAGCCCAGGATGGTGTGGCACATCGTATGCCAAAGAATATCTAAATATGCTTGTCTGACACACATAGAAAGTTATACAAATATCAACTCTCATAAAATATGTTGGTTTACACCAGCTTCCTTGCAATCTCTGGTTGGCATCTCTCATCTGGGTGCTGCTGGATGGGTGCCTGTCCTGAGAAGGTTGCCCTCTGGAGGCACCTGCTCTCTATGGAGAAAGTTTGGACATAGCTCTGGCTCTGGTCATCCTGGCTCTCCATGAGTTGAGTACTTCAGTAACACATGGTGTTGCGTGTCAATTCTGTGGGTCATGGTTGCACTTCTCTGTGTCATGTGCTCTGAGAGGGTTCATCTTGCAAGACTTGAGAAGCCATCTTTGTATGTAAGCAGTGTTCTGTAGTCTGGAGGAATAGGAACCACCAGGCAGTGGGATGGAGAGAAGCTGTGTGCTGTTGGTGAGTCCCTGAGGTGGGAGATCCAACTCAATTCTGCTCCATAATCCTTAATCCCAGGACCTGAGCCAGAAAATAATTTTATGCAATTAAGAATCTCAAGGGACAGCTGTGGGTTTTCAATCAGAAAACTCTTCCCCAAGCACCCAGGTGGATCTGCAGATGGTGCTGGTCACATACAGCTCTGCTGCTTTCCAGCACTGTTAAGCTGCCTTAATTGTTTTGGGAAGCCCTGTGCCCCTTCTAGGTTACTCCCAAAACACCAATAACAGTGTTGTTCTAACCTCATTTCCCTCTGTCCTGAGAGTGCCTGTAAGCCTTTAAATCAAAGCATCTGAAGCCCTTCCCTAACGCCCATGGCCCACCCCTCCATCTGGACTGTCTGACAGCTGATATGAGGCTGATGTTTCCAGCTGAAGAACTGAAATAGTTTGTTCTTTTCCATGATTCCCTTGGCAAAGTAAAACAAGCCCATTTGTTTAGAAGCTCATAAAAGAGGAGCTTTATAGTAGGAACATTCATAAATGTGTTTGCTTTTGACCTTCTCCACATCGCTGATAGTTTTGAGTTCTTGTCCCAGGCATTGTGCTTGTCTGGGCTGTCACTGACGTTTTTGAAAAACAGCCTCACCCAGAGTAATTTGCATTGCTCAGCACTCTAGCTCTGAGCCTTCAGACACACTTGCTCTCTCTGCAGTGCTGGGCAGGGTGTGCAGGTGTGATACGTTGACAGCCTTTAGAACAGCAACGCAGACCTGTCTGCTGAAGAGAAACTTGGCCAACAATTCCATGGTGTTTGGTTGGGTTTTTTTGTGTGTGTGTGTTTTTTTTTTTTTTCTTGTAGATTAATTGATGCTGCTCAAGCAGTGGGCATTTCCCAGGCTCTTAGGTCGCTAAACATTGGCTTTGTGCCACTGGCGGTGGAGGGGTGAATCATGACCTTAAATTAATAAAAGTGTATTCTGTGAAGGCAAGCAATTAAATAGTCAGTGAGTTTGGATCACGGTGGGGAGGGGCTGATACACTTGAAAGAGAGCTTGTTCCTTTTCAGAGATATTAAGGCAGCAGGAATGAAGTACAAACCAGGACAGTGCCCTTTATTTATGCTGAGAGGCAGGAAATTGGTATTACTTTGGCTGAACTGTGGGTCCTCAGGTGTCAAGTCAAGATTCAGAATGTAATGCTGGTATATGATAATTTGAGCAGATAAAATTAAATCTTTTTTTTTTTTTCCACGTATGCTTCTGCTGACAGAAGGACTGTCCAAACTGTGTATCCTCATCTGTGTCTGATGCTTTGGATTCCCTTCTTGAATTATACTGGCACAGATTTCCTCAAAATATGTCTGAGAACTCTATCCACTTTTCAAGCCCTTCCCCATCTGGAAAAGTCTTATTTTACTTCTATCTGGAGGAAGTCTTTCCTATCTTTTTTTTCTGGGTCTGTAAAAGCTTTGCATGGTTTTCCTGCTCAGACCAAGCACATCACAAATTGTTAGATGTTGAGCCCTACAGAGACACCACAGATCATGAGGCTGTGTGGGATATGTGCTTGCACACTGCCCAGCTCTTTATATAGATTCAGATAAAATTCTCCAGCTCATTGGTGTGTGGTGGGAAACTACATGTACTGACTTGATGCAAAACCTGCCATGCTTTTTGAAATAAACTTTTACAGGACTATTTCAGATAATTCCTAAAATCAAATAGTAAACATGACACCATGTTGAAATAATATGTCTCATCTGTCTCCTAAGTGGTGGTAAACAGGACACAGCTGTCAGAAGATGTACAAGTAGTTAATTCCTGATTTCTCTCCTGTTCCCACTGTCCTTGTTAGCATAAACTATTCCCTCCCTTAGTTTTTGTAAAGGCAGAAAAGGGAAAAGAAACATAAGGATGAATGTCTCCACTGTGGAATCAAGGTGGTGTGCTGGAGACTGCTTCAGCATGGGGGAAGAGAGGGACATCATGTTTTATTAACCTTTGCAGGCTGTAACAGTGATGGGAGCTAATTGCAGTTATTGGGAGGTAATGTTAACATATTCTCTCAAGTAACTACTGCTGTTCTCTCTGGAGTCATGATGAAACAATGCCGTGCTGTGGATGAAGTGTCAGGCCTGTGTCACTGCTGTATCAGTGCCATAGATCTGAGGTCCATATTGGTGGGAATCCAGCATAAAGGTGGCCTCAGTTTTGTCCCACTCCTCACCTCTCATGTTTGGCCAGTCTTTACCTGGCTGTTCTTGTGGTGCTGTGGGAAATTAATGTGTTTGAAGGTATAGCATCCAAAGCAGCTGGATTGGAGTGGGCTGCCAGCACCAAGCTACCCTGTGCTGTGCATTTGCCTGTGCTTCCCTGGCTTCATCCCAGGGTACACCCTTAATCATATGGTCCGTGTTCCCATCACTTCCCTATTAATTACTGGCTTGAGTCTTTAATGTTACTATTAAGCTGGAAATGTTGGAAAGCTCTGCAATAAAGGGTAATAAGTATTTCTGACAGCATTCCCTGCTTTGTGCATCAAACACCTGGCTGTCTCATTACTTGCAGCACTGAAAAAGGAGGTGAAGACCTGTGGGGTTAGCAATGCTGGTTGTGATCTTTCTCCTGTCCAGATCAGATGGAGCCTTGCCAAAGGTCTTGGAAAGAGCTTGCACCCACATCAGGGATGTAGTCCTCACCCCATGAGTTTCTGCAGAAGGGGAACAGTCCCTCAAAAGCAGCAGGCAACTTACACTGGTTACTTAAAAGAGGACAAAGGCCCTGACTGCAGATGGCAATTGTGTGCTAAGGCTGCCTTTCCATGGGACCTTTCTCTGATTTCTCCAGCCATTGTTCTGCCACTGAAGGATGTTCCTGGCTAATTAATCCCTTTTGTGTTCTTTTCCTTTTTCTCTCCAGGCCCATGTGTTTGATCTGAGCGTTAATAAGTGTGAAGCTCTCTGTACCCAGTTAGTAGTGTCCAAGAAGAATAATAAAACAACCCATATCCAGTTTAACCCTGTATACCCTGTTGTCATCGTTGGAGATGAACAAGGCCAAGTTATCTCCCTGAAGCTGTCTCCCAATCTGCGCAGGATGCCCAAGGTAAGAATGTCCTGCATGTCCCTAATGGAGGTACCAAACCACAGCAGATCTCATTGGACCTTAAACTTCGTGCCCCGTCCTTCTGTGCAATGATGTTGTCAAAGCTGGTCTCTCTAGCAAGGTGCTTAAGATTACCTTAAGCTTTTTGGGTAGGATGTGTGGGATGTTGGATCCTCAGTTCTGTTCTTGTATGAGTTAAAAAGGTTACATTTGCTCCTGGGTAGGAGTGGAGACTGGTAGAAAGGGACTTTGCTGTCTGTGGGCACTTTCTCACATGGTCCAGACAAGCCTGGAAGCACCATAGAGCTTCATTTGTTTCCCAGAGTTCACATATGTTCTAGTCTTTGAGTTCTGTTTGCAAAACTCCTTGAAACCAAGGAGGTCCCAGCTCTTTCCTGAGTCCTTCCACAAGAGGCCACACTGCCTGTCTTGTGCTACTGGATCATCAGAGCCTGTTGCCTGACCACCATGTCATCATCTCTCTTGTAAATGAGCAATCACCATCTTTAATTTGTGAAGTGATTTGGGATCCTTTTCACAAGTGTCAACAAGGAGGTCCATGTGCCTCTGTGAATTGGTGAATTTCTCACCTAGCCATGAGAGCCACTCATAAAGCATGGTGACCACTCCCTGCCCTTCACTAGACTTTCTGAGCCTCATCTATCTATGAGCTGCTTGTCTGTAATGCAGTGTCCTTTCTGAGCCTACGTAATTCTCATTCTGGTTGCCTCTTGATTAGTGGAGCATTTCAGTTTCAGGCTTTTTAGAACTGATCCAAGAAAGCACTCTCTCAAGATGATAATCTTTTATTTATATACCCCAAAGGCTTTATATAGTCTACTAACCTACTGTATTAGGCAGGGTCTTTGTCCAGGAATTAATCATCTCCAGAGTCTTCTGAGTGATTTTTAAGAAGTTCCTTCAGCCAGACACCACTGAAAATGTGATTTTTCCCTATTCTGAGAGGGCCTAGAAAACACAGTAATGTAGCAGTCTGTTTGGGGCAGGAGCTGTGAAGGAGAATGTCTTGGATGCTTCATGCTTTTCTGTTTCCATCAAAATCAGCCTGAGACCATCTGAGTCTCTCAAGGCTGTCACCAGCTTGGCACAGGACAAGTTTCCTCCTTGATTTATAAATCCTTCCTGGATGTGGGCAAGCACTGTGTCCGGCATGGACCCTGGGTGCACACGGGTTCAGCAATGGAGATGGCTCACACACACACAGAAATGTGGCTGGTCTCTTCCACACCCCATCTGTGGACTGAGCATCACTATCATGCTGTGAGTCAGAATGAATTTGAATGTTTCTCTCCACTCCTGGTGGCCAACCTCAGCCCTCTGTGCAAGTAGGAATGGTGTCATCTCTCTTTGCCAACTTTCTTCAGACACAAGTTGCGTGCTGTTGACAAAGCAGTTTAACCTGTGAGTTCTGGAGTGGCTCAGTCACTTATTGCTGACCTTAAACCACTGGGCTGTGTATCCCAGGCAATGTCTAAATGGGATGGAAATGGACTCTGCTGGACTGATGTTATTAAGCTATCTGTCTTTTGCTTACTTGGTTAGGTTTGAAGGGGTACTGAACACTGAGCTGAACATTTCCTGCACATGCGAATGTTCAGGGTGGGATGTTCAGGCACGGCTACTGATACATGCCAGTCCCCTTCTTTGACAGAGATGAGAATTTAAAACAGATGACATGCAGTGTTGGTGGCAAAGTGGTGGATCTGGCCCAGTCAGCTCACTGGCCTTTCTGTGTCACAAGTAGAAAAGGTTGCTGGGTCACCGAGACCACCTTTTGTGGCTGATGTGGCTGGCATCTGCTGTGCCAAATGCTGGTCACCAGGCCTGTGTGGAGAGGAGGCTTACCTGGTGCAAGTGGGTGCCTTAACAGAGTGAAATCAAGCCCTGGCAGAACAGTCAGTGCCATCCACTGCATCCTTCTGTCCACCTTCTCCCTGTGCCAACACCAGCCTTTGTGTCCTTAATTAGCAGCAAGCCTCTAGCCATGATTGCAAGAGTATCAGCTCACAGTGGGGCATCAGATGTACTTGCAGAGTATTGATCCTAGCTCCTCTGAAGATCAGGTCAGCATGCTCTTTAAACCTTTACCCTGTTCATCCATCTGTCCTCTGTAAAATGACTTAACTTCTCCCTCTTTTCTTGGAGTCCCCAGAGCCAAGTTAACAGCTGCAGAATATCCATAGAATTTTTTAAGTACAGAGGATCCAAAACTGTGCAGAGGACTCCCAGCATACCATCTATCTCCTTGTGGCTAGAAAAGCCTATCTGTGCCTGGCTCTGTACCTGATACTCCAGTTTGTTCACTCCAGCACTTGAGATATTCAGAGCCCAGTGGTAAAACCTGCCTAACACCCAAGAGGACAAGCCACAGCCAGTGCTTCTGGAGGCTGGGGCCTTCATACCAACATTAACATCTACAAGCTCAGCTGCCTGATCTTGTTTCCAGCAGATTCTTTGGGGATTGGATGTTGCTTGTTGTTGAGGTCTGAAAGAACTCCAGGTTCAATGGGACAGGTCAGCCAGGGGGCTCATCCAGGTCCCACTGCCCCTTTGTTTCACACTGGGATTTGCCCCTGAAGCTTCTCCACTAGCTTCTCACACTGCTCTGACAGGTATGACTAGCAGACTAATCACCCTTTTCTCCAAGAGCTCTTAATAGCCACATGTCACTCCCAATCCTGTTCTTCTCCTAAAAATAGATGTGATGCTGTCTGCTCCATATTCTGCCAATTCCATGGATGTTGCTGGGTGTCCATGATAGGGCTCACCAAAAGAGACCAAGCCATCTTAATCCAAGTGGAATTTCAGCCATTCAGAATTTATTCTTGTTTGCCTCTTAGTTAAAGCTGGTGCAGTGAATAAGTAGAAACAGGGAGTGTAAGTTGTCCTGAGTTCTTATTAGGCCTTGGTTCATTCCTCTCCTCATGCCCTTGAGAACAGAGGGAGTTTCAAGAGCACTTTAAATAATTTGCAGGGTTGTTCTGCAGCTTAATTAATTCACATTTGTAAAACACCTTGGGAACTTTAAGAAGTGTTATTTAATACTCTGAGTTTCTGATGTCAGCAGTGTTAGTGCAGACACATTTATGAACTCTTGGCAGAACAAATATGCCAATGGGGAACTTCTTGAAAACACTCAGGTGGCATTTCCAGAAGTGGCTTTCACCAAGACAAACATGAAGAGCTTCAAAAAGATGCCTAAAACTCCCTGTGAGCTTTGTCCTCCCAGATCGTTTAGTAGCATATGGGAGAAGGTGCATTTGTTGTTGAGAAAGACTCTGTCACCTATCAGGCACTGTTTTCAAGTGTGTGCACAGAGGGTACAAAGGTCCCTGTGCTCATGCCAAGCACAGTGGGAATCCTTGTGTCTTTGCTCTGGTGATTTGGGTCTCAGAGCCCTCCTTAGCCCCAGAGACTGAAGTCCCAGTGGCAGGAAAGAGACATCCCCTTGCCCTGAGGTGGAGAGCTGTATTTATTTCCATGAGGTGTGATCCTGGTAGAGGTTTTCTGTACCTATTGCTGTGGTCTTTAGATTGTGTGAATCTTCTGGGAATCCTGGGAATCCTCTGGGAACACACTACCCAACTGCTAAACATGAGTCCAAGAGACTGGGGAGCATGGAAGTTGTGGGGACAAAGACAGACAAACCCAAACCTTGTGGGGAAAGCAGAACTTGCTGAAGGTGGGTTTACATTCAAACTACCACCAGCATAGTCTTGCATTGGCCATACCCATCTCCCTGAGCACCCAGACCTGCCTGGGCAGAAAGCTTATGCCAGCAGGTACTGTGCTGTACAAGGAGTCCTGGTGAAACTGGTTTGGGTCCTTCTGCTCAGAGCTCAGAGGGGCAGAAATTCTTATAGTATTTTAAGATGCAGCAAGAGGATCAAGGGGCTCTCTGCTGTCATCCAAGCCACTTTTGGGCTCCAAGCACTCCTTAAATATTGCAACAGTTGTCAGGCAGGAATTGTTTAACTAATAAAGTATTGTTCCTAATTTGTAACAACCTTGGTGGCTGAGTTCACCCGAGGGAAGTGTTGCTGTAAGAAGAATCAGTTTGGGGCAGAGCTGTTTAATTAGTAAGCTTCCAGGTTTCATTCGAGGGTTGGAAGAAATTAAAGCATTTTGTCATCACAGCCAGAAGAATGTAGCTGCTCATGGCCTTTGGTTTGTATTTTTAAAAAAAATATAAAATAGCCTGACACAATCCCTGTCAATGCCAGAACTAAGCAGGAGATAGTAAAAAAAAAATAAATTTGAAGAAATGCTGAGAGACCATAGCAGAGTGGGAGAAGAAAAGAAAGCAGGTCAAAGAAAGGTTACAATAGAGCATTTGCTGAGGCTAAGGCCAGTTTCTTGGCCAGTACCTCAGCTGACAGGTGGTGAGGCAGCCAGCTTCTTGGCCTGATGCTCGTCTTGCATATTTACCTTGGCTTATCTAGTATGATTATCTCAGTCTCTCTTCCTGCTACTGGTTTATTCATATACAAGTCCCCTCTTTCTCTGTCCCTTAGGGACAATTGAGTTACTCCCCAGGCAGCAAATCCTGGCTGCGAGGATCTATCTGGGCATGACTGGAGTGGTCAGGGGAACATGGCTGTTCACCCACCCCTGGATGTGGCAGCAGGGCTGGAGCTTCAGGCACACACCTCTCAGTGCAAGGCTGGGTGCCTGTGAGCAGCCTGTGGTGTGGGGACAAGCGAGGGGCGTGGGATGGCTCTGAGCCTTCCTGTCCATATGCACATGCTGGTCAGCTGCTCCACGTTCTCTGTGCCTTATCACACCAGCCAGTGTCACCTCTGGGTTCCCTGTGTCTCCCTGCCTCTTTGAAGCCATGATGATTTTCTCTTTGGCCAGATCCAGCCCAAGGCTGCTCAGACAAGGAAGGAACATTTCATTTTCCTGCCTGAAACAGGTTTGGTTTTGATGTAGCTAACAGCAGGGTCTGTGAGAGATTAGTCAGGATTCGGGGGATTGTGATGGACTGTGGGAGGATGTTGGGTTTTCAAGAGGTGAAGAAGGAAAAGGGATTTGGGGATGATTGGTGGAAGAGTGCAAAGATTTAGGAAGACAGTAGGAGGGTGGCTGAAATATCTTCTTAAGCCTATCTCCACCCCCAGCGCTTCCTCCTTCCCTGTTTCCTGGTTGCTTGAGGATGCTTCCTCCTCATATTCCCCAGCAACACCCACTGCACTCAGTGCCTTCTCAATATGGGACACTGTTTTTTTCCCTATACCCAGCCTTGGTGGGATGCAGCTCAGGTCCAGAGGCAGTACTAAGCTAGGAAAATGTGAAGGGACAGTGGGATGCTTGAACCTGAGCCTCACTGCTTTGTAGCCTTGCATTGCTGTGACCTAGGGTAACAGGGAGAAACTTGAGGGAGTTAAGGACCAGGGGACTTCTTCTGTTTTCAGTGTTTAACTTGTAGCTGTGGGAGGTATTTCAGTAGCTGTGAGGTTTGAACCAACCAGCACAGAAAGATGAACTTGAAGATGAACCCTCCTTCTGTCCCAAGAGGTGCAGTCCATCTGCACATGGGATGGTATCTACAGAAGAAAGCTATAGATTACATACATTTGTCTCATACTAGGAAAGGCTGAGACACTGGTCTCTGTTTAGACTGGAGAAGACTGAGAGGGAATCTTACCAATGCTTATATCTAAAGAGCAGGTGTTGAGAGGAAGGGACCAGACTCTTCAGTGGTGCCCAGCAACAGGACAAAGGGCAATGGGCACAAACTGGAACACAGGAAGTTCCATCTGAGTGCCATAAAAATGATCAGAGGGCTGGAACACCTCTCCTATGAAGAAACCTCTTGTTTGAAAAAATGCTGAGAGAGTTGTGGTGGTTCAGCTCGGAGAAGAGAAGGCTCTGGGGAAACCTTACTGTTGCCTTTCCATTCTTAAAGGGGGACTGTAAGAAAGATAGGAAGGATGTTTTAGCAGGGCCTGTTGTGACAGAACAAGGGATGATGGTTTTAAATGAAAATAAGTAGATTTAGACTAGATATAAGCAAGACATTTTTACACTGAGGATGTTGAAACACTAGTCCAGGTTGCTCTACCAGAGGTGGTAGAAGACCCATCCTTGAAGACATTCCAGGTCAGGTTTAGACAGGGTTCTGAGCAACCTGCTCTGGTTGCAGATGTTCCTGCTCCCTGCAGGGGTGTTGGACTAAATGACCTTTAAAGGTCCCTTCAAACCCAAGCCTTTCTATGATTCTATGAACATGAAGAAAAACTTCCTTCCTTTTTGTCTGTCAGAGCACGGGAACAGGCTACCCAGAGAGGCTGTGAAGTCCCTATTCTATTGAGATCCAAAACCTGTCTGGATGCAATCCTGCTCGGGGCAAGCCTCCTCTAGCACAGGGGTTGGACAAGGTGATCTCCAGAGGTCCCTTCCAACATCTGCCATTCTGTGATTCTGTAATTCTCTGAGGTCATGGCAGTCCCTTACTGGTGAGTGGTTCAGCACTGAGAGAAGTACATTTTGTCCCCAAAATTTCTATTTCAACAGCTCTCTTGTGGTATCATTCTGTCAGAGAGAAAATCATTCACCTCTCCTCTTCGAGCAGCTCAGGTCTTGCTTTTCTAGTGGTGTAATTCCTAGTCCCTCTGTTTCTGTGCAAAAGCTTCTCTCTTGCTGAGATTCCCACAGCTGCCTCTGTGCTGTTCAAGCAGTGCCTGTTTCCCTGCATCTCTTCAGGGCCAGCTAATTGCGCAGTGACCCAAAAGCTCAGAGCACAAGCAGAGCTAGAGGAATTTGGCGTCGAGTACTATTGTGCCTTGCCTACATCAGGACTGCCTCCTCCAGCTGAAGCTTGGCCCCCTGATAAGCAGGCACACACCAATAAGCTTGGATCTGATAAAAACTGACCTGCAGCTTGATGACTTTGCTTCCTTGAGATTTGCAAATGCTTTTTGATTTCCTGTCAGTCTCTCCCCTGTTATTTAGGGCAGTGGCAGATAGCTGCTCTCTGGTACTGCTAGGAGAATATCTGAGCACTGTGAGGTGTGGCCAGGGATTCTTGAAACCCTATTTGTGCCCATTTGCAGCTTTCTGTGTCACTCGTGTAGGTCCTGTAAGGACATGTGCACCTGCATTGCCTCCCTGGTATGGGAAGGAAACCCAGTGCTGGAGGCCTTCAAGAAGAGTAGTTTAGAGACACATCTGTAGGTACAGATTGTTCTAAGCCTGCCTTGGAGCAGGGGGGGCTGGAAATGGTTGCTCTGACAGTTCCTCTTGGTCCTAGCACATGCTCAGACCAGCAAGACACCAATATTGTTTGTGTGCAGCTTGCCAGGGTGTGAGCAGAATTGCTTGTGCCCTGTAGCCATTTTGCTACACAGATTTGTGACTCATAAGTATAAATTGACATCTACTGAAGGGAATACTGACATGGACTGACAAAAGCAGGCTACCCTGCCCCTTCCACCTGCTCCTTCCCCACCACACTTCCCTGCCCTGCCACTGTGCTGGAAGACCCATCATCAGAAATACAGACCCTTAGGATAGAAAGACCCTTAGGATCTCTTCTGTCTCCACTGTCTCACACCAGGATGTCTCCTGGCATTGTGTGAGGTAAAATAAGGGGACTGTTTAGTCCTGGAAAGATGTTTTTTTGGGATAGAAGATGGTTCATATGCCAGGAGGCTCCATGACTTCTTGGATAGAACTGATGCCTTTGGTTATTAATCTGAAGACCCTGGACATATCCACTGTGCACAGGACAGTAGCTCTACAGCATAACTCCAGACGTCCACAAGTATCACACCACAGATACAATGAGTTCTGAATCCTGGACAGAGATGTAGCAAGCTTAGACACCAGCACTGTTCAGAGAACTAACCCCAACAAGCCAGCAGCAAATCCAAAGGTCTTGAATCTTCTCTCATTCTATCAGTCTTCCTGGTTTTTGGAGAAATAACATCTGTGTTTCATCAGACCATGTAAAGGGACAAGAGAGCTCTATGTAATGGCTGGATTGCTGAACCTCAAGGTCAAAGAGCTGGGTTTATTTTTTCTTTTCACTGTTCCTAGCCATGTGTCTTCAACCTTATTTTTGTTGTGTAATGTCACTTTCTATAACTGCTCTCTTTGTCAGTTTGTGGAGAGGCAACATCAACATATTTACAAGTTACTTTCAGCTGAAGTAAATTCTCAGTGGTCAGGATGAAGTGTGTTAGTACCTTAAATGGAAACACTGGCAACCAGAGCAAGAAAAAGTAGCATTTTAAAAAAATACAATAGTACTTATAAATTATTTCTAAAGTGCAAGTCTCATTCTGGGAGGTGCTTTGTGCTGTCAGGGGGACACTGAGAAAGCCAGGAGGACTGGCTTTGACCTTCTAGTTTCTTTTCTGAAGATCTGCGTAACAAAAAGAATTCCCATGTTTGAAAGTGATGCAAGACTGCTCATTTTGCAATACTATGGGGTTGGAAAAAGTGCTTGGAAAGATTTGATTTTGTGATGGTAGTCAAATCACTGAGCTAAATGCCCCTCTCTAGACATCAATCAGGTGTGTATCCATTGGATTTGCTGTATTCTGGGTACTCAAGAGTAACAAAAACCTGAATTTGGCCAAGAAAAATGGTTTTAAGTGACTCCTTCCCTTGTATTTCTCCACACGAGCACAGTTATTTTGCTGCAATAACTGCTTTGTCTGCAAGCTCTGTGTCCTCTTCCTTGTGAACAGACTGTGTCTGTACGTTGATCCCCACCATCCTAGTGCTCCCCAAGCCCCAGGGGAGCTCCCCAATCCTCCATTGCTCCTCTGCAGTCCAGCGACCCCATTGCTGCCTGTCCTGGCAAATGCCTAATACACGAGCAGGAGCCCTGCTTCACATCTTCCAAGTACTTGCATTTTGGTTGGATCTGCAATTGCCTGAATATGCCTGTCGAGCTGCACAGCTTCTCTTTGAGCTGGAGCCTCTGCTTTCTCCAGTGCTGTGGCAGCTGAAGAGTGGACACAGCAAACCCAGCCTCACCTTCTGCTTGGCTTGCCTTTCCTCCCTGTTTCTTTCTTTAGCCATCCTCTGTGAATTCATTTCTATGCACGTGACTTAAATCCCTTCCAGAAAAGTGGAGGTATCCTGAGAAACCACTTGTTTGGTTTTTTTTTCTCCTGAACAGCAGCCCTAGTGTAAAGGCAGAGAGAACCCCAGCAGAACAGACTGTTTTCAAAGCATGCCTTTGGCAGAGCCAGAATGGAAGTCTTTTGGGGAGTCTGATTCTCCCAGCAATGTCTGGGTGTGAGAGCAGGTCTGCCAGCCAGCAGCATCTCCTGCAGAGACTACTTGGTGCTCAGCCCCCTGCCATAACTCATTAGACTGCCTGCTGACAGAGGCAATGTTGATGCTTATCCTCCAGGTCATCTGAGGGTGAGCTGTTTTTTTGCCAGAGAGCCCCAAGCAGCTCTCAGGAGTGCAGCTATTCCTGAGCACTGGCTTTTCTGCAAGGGTGTGGAAGAGGAAATCTTGTTAGCTTAGCCCCTAAGCCCCAGGGTGCATTTGAAGGACAAGGCCGTGGCTCTTCATGAGAACACGGTGCAAAGCAGTAGCTGGAGCCTGAGATGGACCCAGGTGGAGACTGGGATGGATGCAACCCTGTCCTGACCTGGACTCTGCATGTCCTTAGGTGAGGTGTAGCTCCTCTCCATGTTAAAGTGGGATGAAGATATCCATCTCCCCGTGAGCCACAGTACACAAGTGAGAGTTGTCCAGACACTGTGGATCTGTTCTCCTGCTGCTTCTCCTCTCTGTGCATCCCTCCTGCTAACTGCTTTTGGGACACATACAGTACAGTCACACCTCAGGAGATGTGCTGATGTTGCAGTACACTGATGACCTTGTCCCACCAGTGTCTGTCAGGTTCTCCTGCCTACCTGCCTTGTCAATGACAGGAAGATGGTTGGATGTCAAAGGCTATCAAGCCCAGAATTTTAAGCTGGACAACCAGGTCCCTGGAGTACTGGTGATAATTAAGAAGTGGAACAAGTCACCAATAGTTGCTTACACACAACCTTCAGACACAGCAGTAATGTGTGTACAACTCCAACCCAGCAATCCCACCTTGGTCCTGTGCTGTCCTTCAGCTGTCCATGCTGGCAGACAGAGGAGTGAGAAAGGGAGAATGAGGTGCAGGTCCTGGTGAAGGGCAGAGGGAAGAGGCAGTAGTATGAGGGAAAAAACAAATGAGATGGATCATGTAATGATCAGGGAGGAGCATGTGTCCCACAGGTGTCCTGGCTAGCAAAGCACACAGAGCCCTGGGACTCTGGGACAGCAGGTGAGCTGCTCCTTGTTGGATCTGCATATCCACAGGGGTTGGTTTGGCCTCTGTTTGTGCTGACTGTGCAACTTAGGTGCAAAAATGTAGCTAACAGCTCATGTTTGTGTAATGTCTGGGGTACCTGAGGACTCTGACAGAGATTGCAAATGAGACACAAGTTTTCATTTGCCAGACCCATCCTCCTCAAGTTTGTGCATTGTCTCACTAAACCTGACAGTGCCTCAGAGCCTGGGGAAGGTGAGCTTTTACTCTTCTTAAAGCTTTTCAGCTTTTCCTTGCTTGTGATATTACATACCTTGTCCTTGGGCATGGTCTGGGCACTCTGGAGTAGCGTTTCTTGTCGCACAGCCTGGTGGTATTTGCTGCAGTGACAAAGGCAGGACATTTGTTGTGACATGGAATAGAAAGAGATGTGGCTAAAAGGGCCAGAGGAACAGCTTGAGGTTTGGCATATCCCTTTAACTCCTCCTGACCTGCTGCCTGACACAGCCTTCCCCAAACAGTCAGCCTGGGTTGGAAAGGGCTGAGGCTGCCAGGAGAGACACAGAGGGCAACTCCCCGCTTAGGAGATTGTGTCTGTGCTGTTGTAAAAATGCATCCTGGAGGCATTGCTCTAAAATAACCTTCAATTGCAAACTTTGCCTGCATGTTTCCTGATACTGAGTGTGTTGATCTATAGATCTCCCTGCCTCTTCAGGCCCTGATGAAACCACTGTGCTACTCCCAGCCCTTGCCAAGCCACTCCCCAACTCTTGCTATGCCACCTACCAGTCTTCCCTGAAAGAAAAGGAGCCACCTGTGCCAGAAGGCAAGCCAAATAAATAGGCCTTACCCAATTTGATGATTAATTTGATGGGCTCAATGGGGAATTGTTTAAATGAGAGACAGGAAGGAATCAGCGATGACTAAAATGTCTTTCTGCTCATGGTGATGGAGCTGACACAAAAGGATATCCCATAGAGAAAAGGAAGAGAAGAACCCTGTGAAGCAGGGAAGAGGGGCTGCCTTAAAGACCCTCTGGCTGTGGGAGATGCAACCACGGCTGCAATCAATGCAACTCCAAGCTTCTCCTGGTAGGAGGCTGTTATGCTCCAATTCTCTGGCTGTTTCTGCAAGATGGGATGCCAGACACCAACCATGGGAGGCAAACATCCCCTGCTGTCCCTTACACCCATAGGGAGCTACCTGTGATCCCTCCCACTGCATCCAAGGAGGGAGGCATCTGAACTTCTCACATACTGTGGGATCCTGGCCAGTGCAGAAGCCTGTCCCACCTGGGCAGTATTGTGTTTCCCACCTCCAGCCTGTTGGATTGAAATCTCTTTCTCATTATCACCCAGATTACATCCCCTGAGCCATGCTCATGCTGCATGGTGTCCTCTAGGTGCTGGTCTCCTACTGCCCTCCCAGGCAAAGACTGATCCTGTCATGTGCCTGGCCATGATGCTTCTGTTTCTCTGTGGTGGAACAGCTGACTGTTTCACAGCATCACAGGAGTGCCAGGTCCTGTCTAGGCCCCATCCCTCTAGCCCCAGCCCTGATGGCAGAATGATCCCACTTCACAATCCTGTAATTGTTCAGGGAATTGTCCCTGCTCACTCGAATTGTCTTGCATTTGTCCCTGGTAAATCACATACAGGTTTTCCAGGTCATGTCTGTAGTCCAGAAAAGTAATTTCAAATACCAGTCCTGCCTTCCTGGACACCTGCAGTCTTCCCATCTGTCCCAGTGTCCAAGCACTAATGGAATTGCTGCCCAGAACCCCTCTGGACTATGCAGTAGTGAGCATTGCACAATATTACTTGATGACAGCTCTGGCTACAGCTACTCAGCTGGGTTCTACCAGATTCTACCCAACTTATATAGATCTTTTGCCTCTCTTGAGAATGAAAATATCAAGACAAGCAATGGCAAAGTCTTCCTAACGCTGAGATTAATGACTTATTTCTCTTTCAGACCTACAAGGTCTATGAACTTGTTTCAAAAAGAAATCAGATTGGTTCAGCATGACTTTTTTAGTACAAGTCCATGTTAGCTGTTGTGGTAGATTGACCCTGGCTAGATGCCAGGTGCCCACCAAAGCTGCTCTGTCACTCCCCTTCCTCTACTAGACTGCAAGAAAAAATGTTATGAAAGGCTCATGGTTGAAGATTAGAACAGGGAGATCACCAATTAACTGTCATGGACAAAACAGGCTTAACTTGGGGAAATTAATTTAATTTGTTACCAAGCATATCAGCATAAGGTAATGAGAAATAAATACAAATCTTAAAAATACCTAATTACTTTCTCCATGATCCTCCCTTTTTCCTGAGTTCAACTTCACTCCCAATTTTCCCTATGTCCTCCCCTCCAATGATAACCAGGATACAGGGAATGGGGATTGCAGTCAGTTCATCACATGATATTTGTGCTTCTGCCTTCTCAGGCGGAGGACTTCTCACACTCTTACCTTGCTCCAGCATGGGATGCCTCCTATGAGAGACAGTCCTCCATGAACTTCTCCAACATGAGTCCTTCCCATGGGCTTCACAAACTGCTCCAACATGGGTCTCTTCCCCAGTCCTTCAGGAGCAGACTGCTCCAGCACAGATCCTCCATGGGGTCACAAGTCCTTCTGGCAAATATGATTTAACATGGGCTTCTCCCTCTCCATGGGGTCCTCCATAGGCTGCAGGTGGATGCCTGCTCCACCATTAACCTCCACAGACTGAAGGGGACAGCCTGCCTCACCATGCTCTTCACCAAGGGCTACAGAGGAATCTCTGTTCTGCTGCCTGGAACATCTTCCCCCTCCTCCTTCACTGACCTGGGTGTCTGCAGAGTTGTTTCTCTCACATGTTCTCCTTCCTCTCTCCAGCTGCTATTGCTGTTGTGGCAGGATTTTTCCTCCCCTTGAATATGTTATCCCGGAGGCACTACCACTGTCGCTGATGTCCAGCCTTGGCCAGCAGTAGGTCTGTCTTGGAGCTGGTTGACATAAGCTCTGTAAGACATAGAGGAAGCTTCTGGCAACTTCGCAGAGAATACACCCCTGTAGCCCCCCTGCTACCAAAACTTTGCCGTGCAAACCCAGTACTGCTGTGATACATCTTCTTGCAGGCATTTACAGGTTGTTGGCTTGTTTCACTCTTCTTCTGAAAATTGATGTTATACTGAATGGTCTGTGATTCTCTTTTTATAGGACTGCTACTGCGTTTACCCTTTTCAGCTTTCTGGTTCCTGTCATTCTCTGAAATTCCCCAAGATAAGTGCTTCAGATTAAGGCCATTAGGTCAAGCTGATGTGAAAACAGCTGCCTTCCCCAGGGGACAGAGCTGTTTTGTCCAGGATGATCTCAAACATCATAAGCAAGCCAAAGCGTGTGGACACAGACAACCCCTTTTATTAGGCAAACAAATATACCTGGGAAGAAAAGATAAATGCATGTTCCCTAACACTTGTATTTTATTGTCCAGATATAGATTAGCTGAGCTAATGAAAGGTATTGCCTGTTGCTGCCAGCCTGTGCCTTCTGGCTACACACTAACCCTTGCCTTGCACAGCCAGAGCAGACGTCTTCCCTCTTGTTTGCTGGTATCATCTGTGATACCCTGAAGATGGGTGAAAGGTGCCTTTACAAGCCAGTCTTCTCTGGAGACTTTCAAAACCCACCTGGATATGGTCCTGTGAAACCTGTTCTAGATGAACCTGCTCTGGCAAGGGGGTTGGACTAGATGATTCCTTTAGGTCCCTTCCAGCTCCTGCCATTCTGTGATTCTGACTTGCTGTTAGAACTTGGGCACTATAACAAGAATGACCAGAAACTGCTTTTGCAAATGAAGGTGTGATGCTGGAAGATGCTCATCCCTCTCCAGGATTAGCCCTCCTGCTTTGATCTGTATTGAAGGAACCTGCTAAGCCATGAAAAGGAACTCAAGGGGTGTAATTTTATCTGGGCTGGGCAACCAAAGGGCATCCATTGTGAGTGCAGGAAATTAATGTGTCTTTCATGCCATTAAAAAAAAAAAAAAGAAAAAAAGAAGTGCACCAGGCTTTTCTGCACTATTACAGTTTGTAATAGAGCAGGGCAAAAGGCTGATGAATTGGGTTTCAATTACAACTTCTTGTTCAAGAAGAAAAGCTGTGCTATAAAAACACTGCATCCCAAATGGCTTCTGTAATCTAGAGGCTGGGAAACTCGGGCTGCAGAAAGAAAAGGGAAGCTCAGCCTGAGGACACTGTTCTCATCCACTGCCATGAGGCCAAAGGCAGGGTTGTGGAGGTGCCATCTCATTCAGCCCAGCCTCACAGGATTTTGCAGCCCAAAGCACCAGCAAAAGAAAGGAGTTTGGCTCCTGCTGCTGCAATGGGGAGACCCAGGGACAGCTTGAAGAACAGTTTCTGAGAACAGAAATCCTGGGGATGCTGCAAGGGACAAAGACTGTACCCTTTTGCAGTGTCAGGGGAAACTCCCAACATGCTTGCTGCTTGCCTGTGTGTGGAAATTTCATTCTTTAGGGTGTTTACAACTTGTTCATAGCCAGGGATGTGCTGCCACATGTGATTTTTGAGAGGTTGGTGCAGTAGGCAAGATCTTTGGCAATCAGTTGGATCTTCATTTTGAGTCAAGGTTAGTCTGAGCTCTGTCTCAGAAAAGCAACAGGAAAATGGGATGCCACCATTTCCTACCTGCAAAGGAAGAAGGAGAGACAGCTTGGCAGAGAAAGCTTCACCCCTCTGTTCATTTATCTCTGAAGCAGACTTTTGTGGTCATAGGCTGAGATGGATTTCCCAGGAGTGAGGCAACAACTTCTCCCCTCCTCTCTGTCCCTGCCCCTTACACAGCTTAGAGTCACTGGCATGAGTTCACTGGAGAAGGTACAACCTGTGTCACCATGCTTCAGATTTTGCTTTCTACAGCCTGCAGAGTAACCACTGACTATACCTTGTCCTCCCTGCTTCCCTGTGAGTAAGCCCTGAGTTTCATAGATTCATAGATTCATAGATATTAGGAGTTGGAAGGGACCTAGAAGATCATCTAGTCCAACCCCCCTGCCA
>JAOEGS010009531.1:0-15297 GCA_025447755.1 Corythornis vintsioides
TTTACATTATTTTTTAATTTAATTTTATTTTTTTTAGCCGACTAAATCAAAGCTTGCAGTGAGTCACAGAGTTTTTTAATACATTTCTTTATTTTTACCATATAGAGGGTAGTGTCTTCACAACAAGAAATCTAGAATCTTTAAAACAAATTGTTACACTAGCAGTAGAGATAACTTTGATTTCTATGTCTTTTTATAATGAGCACAAAGAGAAATGTATGATGATGGAATATAGAGCTTAACCTCTCCAGCTCCTGCTTTTCAGACGGTTACAGTAGCTCAGCTGATGCTGTGAGTTCAGAGATCTATGCATTAGTTAAAGGACAAACTGCACAAACATCTGCTCTCAGTCTGTTTTGCAGCAAGCCTTACAGCTGAACTGAGATTTGTCCAAGTGTGAAATAAACTTAGAGAGGGCTTCAGAGCTCTGAGATGCTGGTGGGTGATTCCATGCCCTGCTGAGCTGTGTGACCTGCAGCGAGAGCCTCAGCTCTGGACCTGGCTGGAGTGTGTCCTGAGCCTTTGTCACACTGGAGGTCACGGGGCTTTCCTGGGATCCCTGCTTCTTGCTTTGCACTCAGGACAGGCTGGGCAGGTTTCTCCCGTGGCACTGAGCTGCAGCCCAGCCAGTCTGAGCTGGGCAGTGCAGGGATCACAAACCCAGCAGCTCCTCTGCACTGCACTGAGGTGGTCCTTGTGGCCTTAGCTCAGACCTGGTGCTTCTCCCAGGGTTTCTGAACGGGAGGCAGCTGCCCTGGGCATTTCCTTCTCCAGCTGAGAAGGAGCTTATGGTAAATACCCTATGGGTTTGAGATGCTGGGCTGGGAGCCAGGATGCCACGAGTGTCTTGCTGTGTGGCTGGTGCTGCCATTTCTGGGGGATCAAAGCCCCCTGTCAGTCTGCAGAGGGTATGTGCAGCTGTGCCTGGGGCTCTCCCCACTGGCAGAGCAGGCAGGCTGAACCCTGGGCATGGGGGTTCTCCCACCCTGCTGCCCCACCACAGCTGGCTGTGGTCCCATCTAGCCTTGGTAGTGAGGGCAAGTGCTCATGCGCTCTGAGGAGGCAAACAAGTCTGCTGGGCTGTGCACGGAGTAGCTCCATTCTTGCAGGTTTTATCTATTTTTTTTGGGTACAGTTTCTTGAAGGAACATATGCCATTTAAAAAAAAAAAATCCCAAACAAAACCAAAAGGCAAATCAGGAAATGCCTGTGCCGGGTCCTGGCACTTGGATCGGGTTTGCACTGCAGGGGTGAACTCCCTGGGCAGGGCAGAAGCCGAGGGGCAGGCAGGATGGTACTTTCTTCCCCACCAGCACCAACTGGAGCAGGGAGCATGTGGCAGAGGAGTGCAGGATGCAGCTGGACTCAGCATCACTCTGCTCTGCTCCGTGGCAGGTTTGGCAGAGGAACTTTGCCAGTTCAGCAGAAAGCTCTTGAGCACCAGAACTGGCAGAGGACGTGGTGTTTGGAATCCCAGCTCTGACCACAGAGCTGTGACCGTTTGTTGCTGTGAAGGTGTGAATGGGCAGCTGTGAAGGTGTGAATGGGCAGCTGTGAAGGTGTGAATGGGCAGCGCTGATCCCGTGTTAAGCTCATTCACAGATGCCCTTGCTTGGTGAGAATTTGCCTGTGGTAGGATGGTATAGCCCCAAGTGGCTGTTGAAAGTTCATTATCCGTGATCTGAAGATGAGCTTGAAAGGCCAGTCTTTCCCATTCAGGTGATTTATTGATGTTCAGTGCAGTGTGCCTTTCCAGCTTACTGTGCTGCAGCAACTGAAATGCAGTGAATGCAGGTTTGGACAACTTTAAAGTTCTTTAAAGAGTTGAGGGAAAAAATCATTCCAAAAATAAAGGCTACCTGAAGTTTAGTCTTCTCAGTCTTCTGCCTTAGTTTAGACATAAACACTCAGGTTTTGGGACAGTCTAGCTCCTAAACTAGATGGTTCCCCAGAAACTACCTTTGATCCTCACACCTATAAATTAAGATCCATAACCACCTACTACAGCTCGACAGGAACAACTGAAACTTTTTATATTCCTTAGGAGCTCAAGGGATGGCTTGAAAGAAACCCTGTACTTTTTGGGCACATGTATCCCTCATTATCCTCTGGGCACAGTATCCTTACTTGTTGAGCTCTATCTCCATGGTAAAATAAGGGTGTTTTCAGCTTGTGCACAGCCCTCCTGGCTGAGCTACCCAGCAGAGCAGCTGTCCAGTGGGAATGCTCTCATGTCACCCTTGTCTGCCTTGGGTGCCATCAGTTATCTGCTGCAGCAGCTGCCTGCTGTCGTGGGGCACACGGCATGGAACTGGCTGGACGGGGCCAGGGGAGCTCAGCTCTGCAGAGCCTTGCTAGGGCTGGGTTTTCATGGTGTGTATTGAAATATACAGTATTTCTCTCCTCTGGTTACAGGGGACTTTGCTACTCCTTTGTCACCCTTGGCTGAAATTGTCCAGCAGTCGTGGAGAAGGGCATGTGTGCACACACAAGTCTCACAGAGAAACCCTCCCTCCCATCCAAGCCACCTCAGTCACTAGAGACCTTTTCTTCAGTTGCTTTGGCTGGCTGCTTTGGATGTAATCTTTGGAATGATTGACTATGTTAAATCATGATAATTAAGCCTGACCGTTAACCTCCCTGGAGCTGATTGCAGGGATGGGGAAGTTTTTTATTTGGCTGGGTGCTGTTGTTTCAGTCTGTTTGCAGAGTAAACAGGGTGAGTGTGTGGGGTGCTGAGGAGATGGGTATTTAGTTTTCAAACGTGAAAACCCGGGGTTTGGAGATAATGGGGAGGTGTTGAGGAGGCTCTGGGTTTACAGCCCCATGCTTTTCCAGCCATCCCAACTGCTTATTGACTGAGAGGCTGTTCCTAAAACATTTATTCCCTCTACTTTAGCTTCTCCCCAACACAGAGTGCAGAGAAGCTCTGAGGGACAGCACTCTTCATTGCTTTAACATGATCCTGACCACATTAGAGCAGCAGAGGCTGGAGGTGAGCACAGCCCAGCTCTTCAAAGTCGTGTTTTAGAGGGCACCTCTAAAGGCAGTGCTGCCTTTCAGTGGGCTGAGGGTGCTCTGAGTGACAAAAGGCTGCAGGGGAGCTTGCTGTGGAGAGGAGAGGAGCGAGGCTCAGAGCGTGGCAGCCAGCTGCCCTGGATGAGCTGAAGGGGAGCTTTGTTGGGGAAAGGAGAATCCTTGCCTGGAATAATTGCCTCTGAGCCAGGGACAAGCTGGCTACTCCAGAGTGGGAACAGGCCCTCAGCTACCTCTGGCACAAACAGCGGGGCCGTTGATTGGAGGCTCTAACAATGGGGTATTGAAAAGGCAGCAGACCCAGCAGCTCTGGCTGGCTTCTGCTTCAGCTGCACTTCCTGAAGCAAACCTGGAACAATACACATGTGGAAACGGGAGAGACAAGCCTTCAGAAGACACAGCAAAAGGCCAGGCAGAAGGGAAAAGAAAGGAAGCTTCTAAAAATCCAGATATTTAGGAGAAGATAATCTGAACTGTAATTGCTGGCTGTGTTTTGTGGTACAAAGCTAAAAAATGTTCTCTTAGCCCACAGAGCTCATAAAACTCTGCTCTGTGTACCAGGTGGATTGTTTTGTTTTTCATTGTATAAAGAAGCCTGTCAACAGTGCCTTGTACCATGGAGATTATAATCTTCACCGTTTCCCTCTTCCTCAAACCCCAGCACACCAGCTTCTCAGGCTGCCCTGGGCTGAGCCCTGGGTGGATCCCCATTCTCCCAGTCCCTGCAGGAGGGGGGCCAGGCAAGATACCCTCCCAGCATCTGAGAGCACTCACCCTGTGGGCTCAGCTGTCCCTTTCTCCTGTTTCTGAGATCAAGTGCCCTGTTGGAATGCCACTCTGTGCAGCATTCTTTGGTGGGGTTAGGGCTGTGGAGCTGGCAGCACTGCAGGTGGAGGAGGGAGAACAACACGTAGTGTTTCTGTCCAAGACAGCCAGCAGTGCTTGGTAGAGGTCACCAGGAATAGCTCCTGATTCCTGCAGTGCAGTCTGGCCATTCAGTAACTCCCCCTTCTCCACAGCTTTCAGAGCTGGAGTCATGTCTGAGGTTTCACCATGGGCCACGGTTCCTGGCAGTGCTCTTGCAACACGCCCCAAGCAGCACACCCCTGGCTCCACTCTCCCTGCCTCATCTCTCCCTACCATCTTGTGTAACTGCAATCAACCTTTTAAATTCCTTGTGTTTTGTTCTGCCTAGCTCTTTTGTCAGTAAGTTTATAGAACGTTTTACAGGCACCATGATCTACAGTTGTATTTCCATTATTAATTCCAGCCATAGCTGTGGTGCATCAGCTTCTCTCATGCTGTACACAGACGCTGGTCAGTTGGTGTCACTTTTAGGCTGGGCAAAGCTCCTCTGCTGCAGATTCCACTTGCTGAGGTCTGTGTGCATTGGCAGGGGTCTGTAGCTATACGTGGTAAGTGATAAAGTGTGAATTGAGACCAGAGAAGTGGATGAGTTCTGCTCCATCCACTGGACCCGTTGCTCATGTCCCGTTACGGAAAACTCTGAAGTCACAGACACGCTGCATTCCAAAAGCATTATGTACAATTATTGCTCAATTAAAAATGTACCAGTTATGAAGTGCTGAACTGTGCCTGGTTTAGGTGAACACTAGGTTAGGATTAGATGCTTTTTTCTTTGCCATTTCTTTCTTATTATAGCTAATTTCAGAGAATTGTATTTTTCCCTAATCAGGTGTACAACTAACAAAAACAGTTGGGCAAGGCCTTCTCATATTGTTGCTTCCTTGTATTGGAAGAGTTTTGAAACGTTTTGATAGCTGTACTTGTATATTAGTATATTATTGTACTGTATTGTAAATTGTATATTATACATTTGAATTATTGTCACAGGATTGAACAGTTGTTTTTTTTTTTCTGGGTTAAATATTGAAGATACCTAATGCTGATAAATATTTCTATCACCAAGTTTAAGCTAGAGCTGCTTGCTTGATGTAATCACCTGACATTCACTGAGCTGCATGATGTTCTTTAACATGCCTTGTGAATACAATAACTCCTTCTGCATCATCATTTTCTTCTTCCTGTCTGTGCAGCAACAAGAGGCTTGTGGCCTTAGTGCCAAACGACACCTCATTCAACACCAGACGAGCCTACACCAGTGAAGATGAAGCCTGGAAGTCGTATCTGGAGAACCCCCTCACAGCAGCCACCAAGGCTATGATGAGCATTAACGGTGACGAGGACAGTGCTGCTGCTCTTGGCCTGTTGTATGACTATTACAAAGTAGGTAACTCCATCGTGGTTCCTCCTCACGGGGGGGCTGCTGTCAGAGGCATCAAAAGACAGGGTTCAAAGACAGCAGTCACTACGTGGTGTTCCCTCTCTGATATGTGCACCCTTTCCTTCTTAGGAAGCCTGTGTGAGGCTTTTTTTTTTGATGGAGAGAAGAAACAAAGTCAGTATTCCCATGTTAAATTTGCAGCCATAGTTTCTTTTTGAGCACAGCATGTTCCCGTGGAGAGCACGGGATGAATTGGCCTCCTTTGTGTTTCTGCAGCATTCTTCAGAGTGGGGGCTTTGTCCATCCTTAGGTTTCTCTGTTTTTCTGGTTCATTCCACACGTTTTAGTTTGCTCTTGAACTGGGGTATCTTCCACCTGACAGTTTCCCATGTTTTTGTTTGGATAATGATTGCAGGAGCTGTATACAAACATACAGTGAGGTATAGTCCTTGCACTGGAAGACTTCAGTCTAAATAGGAGAGGCAATTTACAAAGGAAGTGCTGACACAGATTCAGTTTATTCAGTTTTAAAACCAAGGCTTTACCTACTAATTGAAACCACCTTTTTCATGTATTTCAGAGTGTTTAAGTAGAGTTATGTTTGAGATTTCTACTGAAATCAGAGGGGACTCTACAGGGGTGCCACTCTGTAATACAGCAATCTCACCCTGCAAACAGAGTCAGCCTTGGCTACCAAGCACTAAAACAGAGAACTGATCCTTTCATCTGACTGTCTCAGTACTCCTGAAGCCACCTATCTCTGCATTGGACAGATTCTCTCCTGTGAAAGCCAGCAAAATAATGCCAATAATTCCCTTGTTATTCATGAAGAAGTATCAGGAATGGATATGTAAAAGTAAACCCCTTTGATTTAAGTATTCATTAGTATAAATGCTTTCAGAGGATGGGTTGCTCTTTTTATTCTGTGCTATGATCATTAAATGAGTGTTCAGGAGAAGGGGTTGTAGGCAAGAAGCCAGATTCCAATCTTATAGTTATTGTTTTAATGTCTTTATTGATTATATTTCAATAGGTGTTCCTTGCTTTTGCATGTTCTTGTCAGTACAGAAAAGCTTTTTCCAGTGAAAAAGAAGAAAAGTATTTTTCTCCACTTGACAGAGTTAGGACAAGTGCCAGAGTCAGTGAAGTGAAAGCAGATTCCCAAGATTAAGGATGTGTATGAGCATCTGGAGTGTTGGCTTCTGTATTAGTAATGTCTTTATACATAGCAGGTCATTAATCTGCTGGATTTTTAAAATAAAACCAGAAAACAGCCCTTTTTCTTCTCAAAACTGTTCTAAGAGGCAGTTACAAAGGACTTGGAGTTCAAATGGAGTAAGATGTGTTAAGCTCAGAGCCATTTCCAGCATTCAGTCAAAACTATTTCTGTCAAACTAGGAGAAGAGGATAACTCTTGTTGATGCTCTCAAACCTCTGTGCTGCAATGTGGAAGTGCAGAGGAGGACTTCCACTGCACCAAACTCTCCTGAATTGCCCTCAGTTACCATATTTGAACTTAACTTTTGTTTTTTTCCCCCTTTTTCTTTTCGAGATATTTACTTAAACACAGGCCCTCATTCAGGCATAATTACATGATCTTCATAGGGAAATCAACATGTGGAAACTGCAACCTGGATTCCACTTCTACAGTGTATGAGGATTTTTAGCCAGCAGGATGCTTAATAGGGAGAGAGAAGGAGAGGCTCTGGCTAGCCCTGTCTGACTTTGCTGCTGTGTGCAGCTAGAGCTGATGTCAGCCATGGCTACTGCAGTACTGGAGTGTTGCTTTTCCTCTAAACTCACATATTTCCTTGGTATTTCTTGGAAGTATTTAAAGCTGAAGGCACAACTGTAGCCCATTCTCAGGCCTATTGCACTGTCATCCTGAGTGAAGTGCTGTGGTGGGTGGATATACCTGCTTGTGTAAAAGGTAGAAGTTTTAGTTCCCAAATTGCTGCTTCAGCGGCAAAAGAAAAATATGGTCATGGCTGCAACTCTGCCCTTGGTGATTTCATATCTGTGCTGGTGTCAGGAAACCAGTGTGTGGGAAGACAAATCTTTTAAGTCATTTGGTGTCAGTTCTGTCTTAGTGAGGAGACAGATTGGATTTTTACTTCTTCTGGCTATGGATGCACTGAGCAAAGCAGAAGTCAGTGTTCTCTGGTGAGATGGCAGCATGATCAGCCTGTGCCCATGCTAGGGAAGGGGCTGCACACTTCCCCTAGGTACGAGTCCTGCACCCCCCAGACTGCTCAATAACAGGAGTGTTTGTGCTTTAACTGAAAGCCCTTTTTCCTCTGCACCAAAAGGGTCTCCACGTGGAGCTTATCAAAGCCTCCTGTCTGCCTTCACATCTCTTACTATGCAGTGAAATGTGTGTGTGTTTAGGATGTTGAGATAGCTTGGCCTAGTGTGATAATCCAGAGGTAAGGACATAGAGAAGAGGGTTTTGCTCCAGACTGGTATGCCCAAGAGCTAGGAAGGAAAACCATCCCTCCTTTTTTTCCCCCTGGAAATTTTCTGTTCACAGTCTCCACAAGGAGAAGGTCTCCTGTCATCTGTGCAGTAGACAACACTGATGCAGTTACATGTTGCTAGTGGTTGCAGTAGAACAATCTGAAGCTGCAAATTCCTGATGGTTGCATTTACCTGACCCCATGCCTGGTGTTGTTCTCAGGTTCCCAGAGATAAAAGGCTGTTGTCTGTTAACAAAGTGAGTGATAATCAAGAAGACCAAGATAAAAGGTACAGTATTATTTAAAATCATACACCCAGCTACTAACAGTGTTGATCAGTTGAGAACTGAAGGAGCTATGATAGCCTGAGGGATTATGGTTTTATTCCAAAAGATAAAAGAATGAAGACTGTTTTAGGAAGAAAACTTTACTCCTTTTTACCTTTAACTTATCAGAAAAATTGAACAGTATTATTAAACATGCAATTTGCAGAGTAGCAGAAAGTTTAGTGTTTGCTGCTGCTGCTGAGATCAGTGAAATCAGATTATATTGACAGTTGGCTGTTGGCAGCTTTTCTTTCAGTCTTCTAGAACACACAGTGAGTAGTTTAGCCTCAGTTACCTGACATATGGTTTTATTTAACATAAGTTAGGGCATGCCCAGAAGCAAATAAAGTACCTTTCTTAAAATCACTCAGGGTGTTTTTTTCACTCTTCTCAGATTTCAGCCTTCCTCTGAGGAAGCTGACTCCTACCTGTAGTAAGACTTCTGGATGAGAGAGTGTATATTTATCTAGAAAGAATGAAGATTTTACACAGAGGAAGGTATCTTAATGTAAAATGACAGCAGAGTGAACCTACACAAGATTTATTTCCATGTAGCTGATCTGGGACAGCCTTAGACAGTCTCCACTAGCTGTGTAAGGTGAGAGTTTAAATAGGTAGTAGGAGAAATTCACTGTTTCAAAACAGAGGGGCAGTTTTTCTGCTGCAAATGCCAGAGAAATTCCTACATTGAGTTTGATTTGACAAAACTGGTCTTTGGTGGAAATCCAGGAGAGAGAAGCTGTAATGTCGGAACAGATCTCATGGGCTGACCACAAAGCAGTGTGTAACATCTACTAGAAGGTGTAAGAGCTAACAGTGCTATGCCAGTGCAGCTGCTCTCAGCAATCAGATCACTTCCCACAGCGACAGCGGGTGGACGAGGGAAGGCAGCAAGAGTTACCTTGCAGCTGGGGTAGTTACTGATCTGCTCTGGTAAACTGGGGTTCCTGAGCTTGCTCTTTCAGAAGAGTACTGCTACCAGAGTTCCACAAACAGAGGTGTCCTGTCAGCAGGCTGGAAGAGCAAGCATCAGCATAGCAATTCTGCTGCTGATATTCTGCCTGTTTCCCATGCAAATTCTGTGCTGTGAGTTAATCCAAACCTCTCCTTGCTCTTCATGCTCACTTTGTGCCTAAAGGCTGTTGCATTAGTGGATTGACTTTGCATCCAAACTATAAGCCAAGGCAAAAGCAACCCCAGATACTCTGAATTTATTGTAACAAGTCATACTGATTCTAGTAAATCAAATGTATTATCTTTCCCTAGCTGTTGCAGAGCTCTGGGCTTCTCTGCTTGACTCACACGTGGTTTGCTTAATATTTGTTCATGTGCTACTTCTTATGACAATGGCCTGTTGCCATTGTGGAAAGATCTGTGGAAAGATCTCCTTCCCTGTCATCTAAGATCAGCAGCAGCAGAAGCAGGGCAGGGATTGTCCCCCTGTGCTCAGCACTGGGGAGACCACAGCTTGAGCGTTGTGTCCAGTTTTGGGCACCTTAGCCCAAGAGAGATCTGGAGGGGCTGGAGCAAGTCCAGAGGAGGCAACAGAGCTGGGGAAGGGCCTGGGGAGTAAATCTGCTGAGGAGCCACTGAAGGAGCTGGGAGTGTTGAGTGTGAGGAAGAGGAGGCTGAGAGGAGACCTCATCACTCTCTACAGCCCCTGAAAGAACATTGCAGAGAATCTGGTGCTGGGCTCTGCTCACAGGGCATTAGTGATAGAACAAGAGGGGATGGATTCCAGCTGCACCAGGGGAGCCTTAGACTGGGCATTAGGGAAAAATCTTCCACTGAAAGAGTGGTCAGAGCCTAGCACAGGCTGCCCAGGGAGGGGTTGAGTCCCCAGCCCTGAGGGTGTTTCAGGGGGGTTTGGATGTGGGTTTGAGGGACATGGTTTAGGGGTGAACTGTGTAGAGTAGGTCTGATGGTTGGACTGGGTGATCCCAAGGGTCTTTTCCAACCTGAATGATTCCATGATTATTTAAGGAGGAGATTTACTCTTATCACAACATTCTGTTTCGGTGTTCTGTCTCACAGAAACTGTCTGAACTCCACGGAAGCTCAGAGTAATTTAAGTGGGGGAGAGAACCGCGTGCAGGTCCTGAAGAGCGTGCCGGTCAACCTGTCCCTGAACCAAGATCCTCTGGAGTCTTCCAAAAGGGAGTACAACGCGAATGTGTCAGGGAGCTCGACTCCCATCACAGGGACTGGAGTGACTGTGGTGAAAGCAGAGGAGTTCACCCCCGTGTTCATGACCCCACAAGCACACTACCCGAGGGGAGAGAACGAGGAGCACCGGGGGGTGATCTTCGAGCCGTACGAGGTGTCCAACATTGCTCCCCACACAAATTATCTGAAGGATGACCAGCGCAGCACTCCAGACAGTACATACAGTGACACCTTCAAAGAAGGAGGAACAGAAGTAAGTTTTTAACTTCCAATTAGCCTCTAAGAACTCAGTAAAAATCAGTAAACAGTGAGGTTGGAGCTGCCTGCAAGGGCCGTTGGAACAGCGATGCTTGTATGAACAAACTCCTCTCTGCTCCTTGGCATGTTCCTGTCACTCTGCTCTGATTAGAAGGGAGCATCAGGAGGTGTTTCAGAAAACAGTTTTAAAGGGTTTTTTTTTTAATTGGAAATTCTGACAATAATAATAATACAATCACAGGGTTGATCTTGGGTTGGAAGGGACTTCCCAAGGTCATCTGGTCCAACCCCCTTGCCCTCAGCAGGGACATCTCTAACCAGGCCAGGCTGCTCAGAGCCTCCTCAAGCCTTGGATGTCTCCAGGGATGGAGATGCTGATCTTCTGTCTTCTGAGATATTGTGATAAGTAGAGGATAGTTGCCATTCTGAAAGATTGGTTTATTAAGATCTGCCTTCAGGCCTATTTGTAGCAGTAAGAAACAGCAGCTCCTTTGCAAAATGTGGGAAATCTGAATGTTCTTTGTAAGATTTGGGAATTTCTTAATGTTCCTCTGAAAGTGCAAATGAGCAGTGTCAGCCTCCCCTGCTAGATAAGGACAAGTAATTTATGCAGAAGCTGTCTCTTGCACTAAGCTCTACTGTGCAATGTGGGTGAGTGAAAAAAAGGTAGAATGAGGTGGCTAGATGAGAATGGAGAAGTTACAGGCAGGGAGAGACTCGTGTGTGCATGTGCAGGGGAATGATGAGGAGAAGAGAGACAAGGAGCACTGAAGATTTTGCAGTTATGCTGGAGCCAGGTAATTACACAGACAGCTTGAATATGGTGAGTGCCCCCTTGCTGCTTTAGCCAGCTGCAGTGATGCAAACAAGCCAGAAATGTGTAGAGGTAAACATTATTTACAGCTGACAACAACTCTGGAAATGGTTACAGATATTAAAACTCTCCTTGGATTTTACATCTCTACGTTGGCCTTGCAGCCCCAACTCCACAAGGTGGTAACTTGTTAAAATAGTGAAGTTTTGCATCCCAGACTCCATGTTATGTAATTCTCTTGCACAGGTAGCATTTTGTTACATGGTTTTTAAAACGACTGGCTGGTTATTACAAGGTATGATACTTGCCATCTAGGCTTTCTCTTCAGTCTGTGGTGAAAGAGGCAGTTCAAGTCAGATTGCTGACAGTGGGATGGTTTGCTAGGTGCACTCACCTCCACCTTCACCTCCCCTGTTAACTGCCCAGGAAAATTGAACAGCTAACTTCTGAGTCCCCATCTGTAGCTGGTAGTGGGGTGTGTGCCACACACCTTCCAGCCCAGAACATGTGTGTGGAATCAGAGGAGGGAGAGCTTTCCCGCCCTGCTGCAGCCTCACCCAACACTTGGCCCATACCCTTGATTTTTCTCAGCTACCCCCATCCCAGGCTGTGCTTTTCCCCCCTGGCTCTGCCTGCTCCAGCCCCTGCATGGGCAGCTGTGGGAGAGCATAAAGTGTCAAAAGACACCCATAGAGAAACTTGTGCTAAATGAGGGTTTCCAGTAGGAATAAGGTTTTCTTACTCATTTTCCTATTCACTTGGTGAGAATGGCTGGGTTTGGCTGCAGTGGGTTTGCTGTGATACCTGCTCCATTTTTAAACACATTACGAATATGTACTTAGATATAGGTTCAAAATACAAATTGAATCAGAGAATCATAGAATCATTCAGGTTGGAAAAGACCCTTGGGATCATCCAGTCCAACCATTCACCCCACTCTACAAAGTTCACCCCTAAACCATGTCCCTCAAACCCACATCCAAACCACCCTGAAACACCCCCAGGAAGAGATGACTCTAGTTGTTATGCTGAAGAAGTGCTGAGTTTTTGAAGCTCCCCATGGTACTGGACACAAACACATTTGGTATGCTCTTGAGATACAATTTTAACAATAAATACACCTTTCATATCTCTTTTATAGTTTTATTTAGCTGTGCTTAGGTTATTAGTCCTTTATAGTATAGACAACACTTTTGAGGATAGCTAAATAACCTTTTTGACAAAGGCAACTTCTAGCCTTCATATAAAATGTGACTAACATGTTAATATGGGACCATCTCTGTTGTAATAGTCCTCAGATATTAGTTTTCTTTCAGTAATTAGCTCATGGACACTTGACTTTTGTACTTCAGGAAATATTCCTAACTGGTACATAATAATAGTGGTACTTTGCACTTAGCTGGCATCTGACTGGGTATTGTTGCAGCACAGTTGTACATCAGGTAAAACTAAACATTTTGGAACTGTTTCAGAATTGCCTGACTTGACCCTCCTGGAAACAAAACCACTTTTAATTGCTCAGTGGTGACCATAAAGGAAATTCTGGGCATTAAATGTAATGATCCATCAGTGCATCAGAGAGACATCAGCAAATCCATGTCTGAGGCAAAACACAAGCCAAGAACCAGCAGCAAGGCTGACAGAGCAGGATGAATGGTCTCATTTGCTCAGGAAGACAGAGTACAAACCACTGCTTGGTCTGTGCAAAAAGATTTCATTTTTGTCAGAACTCCAGCACTTGGTGTAGGGGTTGTTCAGTTTGATGGTTTGGTTTTTTTTTGTAGATGTATTTTCATTTTTTAATGAGTGGCTGCAGGTCTCTTTCTTCAGAGAAAAACTTCTTCAGAGTTGTGTACTGAAGATAAACCACTTTTTTTAGCCTGTGTCACCCTCCTATTCAAAACAAACAGTATAGCAATCAACATTTTTGTCAGCATTTCATTGTAGGTCTTCAGGATGGGTGACCACACATTTTTTTAAAACAAGGCAAAACAAAGCAAAAAGTGAAGTCTCTAGGAAAACTGTTATTGTATTTGTAAATCTGTGTCCTTGAGACAGGGTATATTTTTGCAGTCTTCTTTTAGAACACATCAATGTGTAGGCAAGGAGTTTAATAAGGCAGAAGATGTTTTTCAGCTACGTTGCTGTAGCAATTAGATGATGAAAAACTCTAAAAGCTTGACGTAAATGACTTATCTCTGCCAATTCTAGTGTAAGGACCATGTAAGGTCCACTGCAGTTTATAGGGGTTTTGGGTTTTAAAAGGTTGCTGGTTTCTTCTGAGGCATCTTCAAAGAAACATCATTTTGCTTCAGTTGTCATTTGCCTTTTGACTGTGTCAGTCTGTTAACTGTGTTTTTCTTTTTCAGAAGTATCGCAGTGTGTCAGTGGGGGCTGAAGAATACATCTATGAGCAAGCAAGGTATGGCAGGAGCTTTCACTCTGCATGCTGGCATCGTGCAGGAACACTGCCTGGGTTCCCTTCCCAGCCTCCCTCCCTGTCACCCTGGGGCACCTGCAGGACTGTCCATCTCCCTCTCTCCTGTGCTTCTTGGGTTTCACACCCTGACCAATTGCTGTCTCCCTCAGCATTGTTTTATGTTGTCAACTCCCCTGAAGCCCCCTGGAGAGAGATGAGATTAAAGAGAGGTCCCCCAGGTAACAGGGCACAGCTTTGACAGCCAGGTCATGGACGATCTTCCCCACCCTTCAGGCTGGCAGGATGCACAACCCAGGATGGTTGAACCAGCTCCACCAACGTTGTGGAGTTCCTATGTTTATTTTTTTATCTGTTTTTGTTTTTGTTTTTGTTTTTTTTCTAGTTACTCCTAGTAGGTTTTCTGGGAAATCTTCTGTCTTCTTACACTGCTTGTTGTGGTACTTCTTATTTACCTGTAAAAATAATACATACGAAGCTTCTATTACAAACTGTGTAAAAAAACCTTATAATAATTAGAAAAAAAAGGTTTAAAAATGGAAGTTTGAAAGGAATAGTGTCCTCCCTAAGCACAAAAAAAAAAAAAGAGAGCACGTGCTGCAGAGTAGCTTTAACTAGTGAAGCCTATGATCAGTAAAGTTTATAAGCTGATGTTTCATGTCATGCTTGTGAATAGTTCAGTTTCCATCCAAGAGATGCCTGGCAGCTCAGAAGCAGGAAGGTGCCTGCCTGTTTTCCCTGGAATAGGCACATGACTGCTTCTGCAGGGGAGGTTCCTCAGCTTGATCTTTTCTCCTCAGGAATATTAGAACAATCATTAACTGCAGTGAGCTCAGAACCAAGTCATTAGCCAGGCAGCACATCTGAGATAGATGTTTACAAAGACTGCTCACTTACTACACTGGTATAAAGTGGAATCCTGAAGCACTGGTATCATGAACAGTGCTCAGACATGAAATTTTTCATTTAATGCCCAGGTCCATGTTAGAATGAAACCTTCAAATGCATATTAAGAAAAACAAAACATGTCTTCTGGGAGTTACCTGGTAACTCAGAAATGAAAATTTCAGGTTGAAGAAAAAGTGGTGATAAGAACTTAATTGGAAGCCTGATAGAAGATCCCTTAGTGACTACACAGGGCTTTAGCTGAGACTCATGGTGAGATTTTTAGAAGAGTATTGCAGTAATTTGAGTGGCTACAGTAAGTTTCAAGGGTGCTAGTTAGTAATCCTCCTGCTATAGGGCACACAAATTGCCAGCTGGGAAAGGAGAAAAGTCTCAAGTGGTACCACAGAAGCTGCAGAGTTGGCCAGGTGCAGCATGTCTGGGCTTTACATTTTTTTTGACATCTTTCTGAAACGTCAGAATGGCAGGGAACAGGAGACCAGACTGTGGCAGACTGTAGGCAGCTCTGTGAACACACTGTGTGTCTGACTTTGGTTCATCCTGAGCCCTTCTCAGCAGACACCCTTGTTAGGCCTTCTGTCTGGTGGAAGGTGTAGCTAGATCAGGTTCTCTCTTTTTCTTCTACTTTCTCTTTGATAGGGACTTTAAATATT
>JAOEGS010009532.1:10783-22358 GCA_025447755.1 Corythornis vintsioides
GGGAGGTGGTTGAGGCCCCATCCCTGGAGCTATTCCAGGTGAGGTTGGCCAAGGCTCTGAGCAGCCTGGGCTAGTTGTGGGTGTCCCTGCTCCCTGCAGGGGGCTGCACTAGATGACCTTTGGAGCGCACACACACACACACACACACACACACAGCCTCTCAACCACCAAACACTCCCCGTCCAGCGGATCCTACCGGTGTCGTGCTGCTTCCTCCGTAGAAAGTCACTTCCTCCCAGGTGACGATGAAGACCCAGCTGGCAGAGAAAGAGGACATGTCCTTGAAGTGCTTGTGGATATCCTTGGTGGCTCTCCTGAGCAGCTCTGGCTCCGTGCTCTCCCTGTAGTAGATTTCCCCCCGGATGCCGTTGTGCACGTCCGCCCAGAAGGGCGCGATGAACGCCCGGCCGTCGGTCAGGGGAAAGACTTCTGGTGTGAACTGGCTGACCAGGGAGTTGAAGGAGATCACACCGTTGTTGTTGACCTGCAAAGGGAGACCCACTGCAGCCTCAGGGAGGCTCCACAGGGAGCGGAGCTGCTGGTTCATCAGAAAACACGGGGTGAGCAACTTGTGGCAGAGGGTGGTTTGCAATAGTGGCAGCTGGGGAGACAGCCTGGGCTTCTGGTCAGACATTCCAACCTCTGTTTGTGCCACGAGGCACAAACCTCTGAAAAATCTGCAAAACAGGCTTGGGATTTGCCCCTAAGGCTCTGGTTTGATGTGCTCAGGTAAACCCTGTCAGCCCAGCCTGGAGGAGCCAGTGTGCCCTTGGCCAGGGTCTTCTTGTGCCACCACCTGAGAGCAGCAGCTGCCCATCCTTGTCTCTGGCACCTACATATGGGTCCAAACCACTGCCCTTTGTTTCCCCTCCCCTAAGGGTCTGTGCATCTTATTTCTTGTCATGAGCCAGGAATAATGTTCCTCGTGTCAAGGCCGCCTCTTTGCTGTACCATTTAATCACCTACCCCCAAAAATTTATTGCCTTTTATAATCCTTCCCCGTGAACATTAGCCCATTAAATATACCTTTGACTTTCTTAATCATAAAACCTATCAGTTCATGAAATCTAAGAACTTGTCAGGTAGGTGCCAATAAATCTTCCGAGTCCTGACGATAGGGGAGAGCACGTTTAAAATGCAGCTGCTAATAGCAAGGAAAAGAATCAAGGGAAGGTCTCCTTCTCCACTTACATAAATGCTTCTGTAAGGAGCTCCAAAGAAGATGAATGGGATGGAGATCCTGATCTCGGGAGAGCTTCCATCATCCACTTTGGGTGTTTTTGTGTCATTCTGCCAGAAGGGATACAGGCTTGCCATGGTGTGAGCTGGAAGGAGGGAGAAGAGAGTCCTCATGGCAATGTCAGGACTGGGCTCGACTCCAGATCGATGCCCTTGGTGCTGCCTATCCCCAAATGTTGACCTTCTGTCAAGTGAAAACATCCCTGCCCTCATCTCCTTCCCTGGTGGGGATGTGCTGGGGGTGCCAAAGGTCTGCTGGCCACCAGCCTGGCACCTAAGTCATCAAGCCTTGGGGTGGGGGTGAAACTTCACAGTGCACTGGAAGCAGCAGCCCAACAGTGACTCTCCCAACTGCTACTTGGCCACAGTGCACATTCTGCATGGTGGCTGCTGAGGAAAACAGCACCAAAACCCAGGAGGGCAGAGGTGGCAGCTCTGGGCCAGGCTCATCAGAGACAGCATCATCCAGGGGTGATTGAGGGCAACAGCAAAGTGACCCCAGGACGTGCTCACAGTTTCCAGCTGCACCTTTTGCTTTCCATGTCACTATGCCTTGGCTTCATAGGGACAAGGACAACAGGTCCATCCCCTCCTGCTCCAACATAGGCAGGAGTTTGCTGGTTCAGATGGTGCTCAGATGCCTGGGGACCAAACAGCACCAAGACTGACCCCCAGAGCCACACCCCAGGCAGAGGTCACCTTCCTCCTGTCTGCACAGCAGAGCCCTCTGGGTGCCATGGGCAGCCCTCCCTGCCAGACCCTAGTGCTCCTGGTGCATGGTTACAGCCTGAGCTGTCACCACTGCTCCAGTGTTTCCTGGCAGAATGAGGTTTCCTGCTGCAAGGCACTGCCATGGAGCAGAACTGTCTCTCCTGGAAGTATTTCAGGAGACAGTTTTTATGCATTTCAATGCAAGCCTGCCACTTTCTACTGGACTCAAACCTTGAGTCACAAGTGGGCACTTCTGGCCCTAGGGCACGTGTCCTTTGACAGATCACTGCTGTCATCTCATGCCCTGTTTCTTCTTTTCTACTGGTGTAGCTCCTCACAGGCAAATGAGGATTTTGCTGAGTTTTTCTCCCACTTCTCCCCTCTTTAATGTAGAAAAGCAGAGCCCTGTCCTCGTGACATTCAATCTTGGCCAATAAGAGCCACTGGGACCTGAACAATTCAGCTCTGTTCACCTGAATTTAGGACATGCTTTTATTTCTCCACGAGACTAGGGTGTTTCAAAACCACACAGAAGGGGTCCTTGACTGCCCTCTGGTCTCACTCCCTGCCCAAAGCAGAGCTGAGCCCACAGTCAGAGAAGGTTGTTTGGGGCCTCATCCACCCCAGATGTGAACATCACCTCTTCATAAAACAAGAAATGGGGTTCAAGCAAAAGGAAAGGCTTCCTGCTGCAGTCTGCACCCTGTGAACCCCACCAGAGGCACCTCCACATCTGCTGTCAGGCACCCTGGGGGGAACCTCACAACCTGCAAACCATGTTTTGCTATCACCCAGTTTACCCAGCTTGTCCTTTACTGGTTGTAGGTCGTGCAGCCTCCTAGCACCTTTTCAACCTCCTTTTTCATAGCAACTGGCCACAGCATCACCAAGCACCTTGGGAATGCCACATGTGCACACACACTTCATATAAATCCCATATTCACACCTATTTAAAACACTCACTGAGCTCTGTGTCTTCTCTAGTCCCTTTATCCCATCAGCTTTGCCAGCTCTGGATCCCTTGCTGCCCTCCAGCTCCTCACCTAACATAACCTAGAGGTGCTTCATTGCTCTCAATGAAGTGAGGACCATTTGCACTGGCTGCTGATCCACCTCCTGTGACTCAAGCTGCCACTGGGGCAAAACCAGCACCTGGGCTCACCCACCACCCTTAAAACCAGCCCTCCCTCCCTCCCTGGATGGCCCTGGTTCTTTATCCCTCACCCCAGCCAAGGAGTTTTCCAAGACATGGGTGCCTGGGCACAGCTCTGCTCCTAGGTTACCACTCTCCTGGCACAACAGACAAGCATCAGTGGAGATACTCACCCTGCTGCTGCACTGTTAACACCAAAAGGGCCACCCAGGTTCCAAGGAATGATCTCTTGTTCATCCTATGGGAAGGAAAGAAACAGGGACACGCATCATGGGGTTGCCATTGCTTCCCAGAGCTGCTCAACTGCAGCCAACACGCAGGTACATCAGAGATGAAGGTCCCTCACCCACCAGGAAGGCCCCAAATGCCTGTGTAATGAGACCTCCCTGGTGATAGCAGCAAAAGGCTCTCCACCTACTGCCAAGGTGAGGCCAGCACCACACAGAAGAGCTGCTGCTCATTTCAAGTATTGTTAGGATGCTGTAAATGGCCCAGGTTTTCCGTGGGCTGCCTGTTCAAAAGCAATTCCTCCCTGATCCACTGAGCTTCTGCCTCACTTCAGGGGGAACAACCTCGTGCTGCTCTGGAGCTGAGCTGCAGTGTGACCTTCAGCCAGCACTTGGACTAACCCTCTGCACCATCCGCTCACTCGATGAGCTCAGAAGAGGCACCAACAGCTGGGAACAGGAACGAATGGCAGAGAGAGAGCAGCAGCCACAGGGCTGAAACCAAAATCCTGCACCAGCTTTAATTCCTCCCGTGCCTAATGCAATTTGTTACTCATTATTCAGCCACTAGAAAACTCTGCTACGACACCTGCTTTGCTTTCTCTGCTCTGTGTTGCTGTTCACGACACCCGGGCAAGCGCGCGGAGAGCTCGCGGGGAGGTGCCCCCAGCTCCCCCAGCCTGCACACCACCAGCAGCTACAGACCCAAGCTGCACCTCTGTGTAGCTCCAAAGCAGCCTCTCTACCCCATCAGCTTTATTAATTCACCCTGGGCATGGACAAACCAGCTGCAAAACACAGCACCTCTTGATGTTCCCCCTGGAGATCTGGTTGTGTAGAGTACCAACAGCTCTGAGCGTACTCCCATACACTCAAAATATCTGTCCCACATCTCTTCCCCTTGACTCCTTGAGCTCAGAAAGGGGGTGCAAGGAAAATTCCTCCCTGCTTCACTGCTCCTCAGCCTGATTCCAGCACCTGCCTTCTGCCTCCAGGGAAAATTCATTCCACCACGGGCAAGTTCTCCCGCAGCCCCTCACTTGGAAAGATGAAAGGAGGATGACAAGAGCTTGTTAAAGATTTCAATCCAAGTCCAGGCAGACCACGACTGGTGGAGACTGGGGCAGCCCAAGTGAGACCAGCTCCACTTGGGAAACACAACAAACTCTAGCAGTAAGTAGTAGTAACTCTAAGTAGTAAGCACTACTTAACGTATCACAAAAATACAGCATTTTAGGCATGGTAAGAAAATATTACCCACCTGTTTCGTAGCCTAGAGGAGCAATTGGGGCTGAAATATTAGACCAGTGTTGGTACAGCAGAGAGAAATCCTATGTCAATGGAGAATTCATGCCAGTCCTTTGCCAATTATTGCTGATGACCAAAACGAAGCCTCAGTCTCCTTGCTCTTGGAATTGAAAAGTCCTGTTTCCTTCACTTCTTGCTGGAGGAGTGTTGAGTTGCAATCACAACTGTTGACTCTATTGATAAGCAGCAAGCTAATCTGGAGATCAGATTCTGGCCTGGAGAGGGAGAGAAGCCTCTTTCTTTCCCAAAAGCTCACCCCCTTCAGGTGGATTCAGATGGAAATATCAGGGAGCTGGGCTTGTGGGTGTGCTGCTCAGCACTGCCTTTTGCTGGAGGAAGAAAGAAGGGAAAAAAAAAAGCCCCAACAAAAACCACAACTCAAAGGAATTGAGCCCCTTCCTCCTTTGTGTAAGTGAAAAAAAAAAAAAGCCCATCTATATAATGTTACAGGATTAGCATTAAACAGTGCGAGGCTTCAAGCCCCGTTCAAAGGCAGTGCCCCAAACTTTCAATAAAGCTATTTTTCCATCCAAGTCTTGCTTTACTTTCTGTAACACAACTTATTCCTGCTTTTACAGGTGGAAGAAGTGGAAAAAAAAAACAACTTACCCCAGTGCAGCGTGCTCACTCCACCAGCCAGGATTCCACTGCTGCTTCCAGCCCCTCTGGAAGGACTGGTGTTTGAGCTCAAGCCAATGGGGTTCTTTTTTTCACCCCTAAAATCCAGTTTTCCACCCCTAAAATCCAGTTTTCCACAGGGATTTGCCCTCCCTCTGGTTGTCTGGGCTGCTAACCCCCCCCAAAGGGCCAAAACCATGGGGTGTGGGTGTAGTTGAGTTGTCCTTAGGTGTGCAACAACCTGCAGGATGGGGACGTGAGGGGCTGAGGAGGGATGCCCTCAGTGCCCACTGTGCCCCATGGCCAGCTGAGCTGGGTGGCACAGCCTGTTAAGGCTCAGCTGGGACAGGAGGTGCTCCAACCCCACCAGTCCATGGTGGGAAAACAAAACCACACAGCCCAGCCCTGGCAGAAGGATTTTCCCTTCTGGCTTTCTGGGTTGGAATGTTTGACCAGCTCTTTTCCCTGCTAGGAGGTGGGCACACCTCCTGGGCACCCCACCCTGTAGGAATGGAGAGGTGGCAGGGATGCCAGCAGATAAAGCAGTTAAAATCCCAGACTTTCTTTTCCCCAGGACCCTGGGTGCTCTGAGAATTGAGTGGAGCAAATTCAGCCCTATCTTACCTCAGCAGTTTTTCATCAGGGCAGTACCCAAAGTCCTCAGGAAATCCCTGAGTTTGCTTTCTTTTTATAAGTTTGCTTTATTTTTATCTTAAAAAAAAAACCCTATATATATATTTTTTTTCCCCCCCCTTTTCTGAACCGTTAAGAGGCCAGAGGAATTATAAAGGATATTCCAGGGGCAGGTGATTTCCAGGCTGCCACTCCATGCACCCTGACTTTTCTTTTCTCTCCCATACAAGTTGTGAATGTTAGCAGCCACTGGAAAATCCACTGAAAAAAAGTCTCCCTCTGCTCCTTTGCCAGCTTAATATTCTGGTCCTGTTTGGCCCAAGCAAGTCTACACTGATGAAGTTTAAATTTCAGTGTCTCTTTGGGGAAAACTTTGTCATCTAAGCTATTTTTCCTGTGTGACTTGGTCTAGGTGACCCTGCTCAGGCAGGGGGGTTGGACTAGATGATCTTCTAGCTCCCTTCCAATCCCTAATATCTATGATTCTATGATTTTCTTTTGGACAAGGATGGTCTCATCATGCAGTGCTGAGCAGCACACCAAACCCCTTTTTTTCTTTCCTCTTCTAGCATTCCTTCCCATGAAAAAAAAAGGATGAAACAAGGGGATCTCCATCTGCTTGACCTTGGCAGAGCAACCACAGGAGCAACTTGTCAAGGGATCTGGTCCAGCCTAGGGAAGGGGTTTGTGCAGGAGCTGTGTCCCATCTCAGGGGGGGGGGCATCTCCCCAGGGTTGTTTGGTGCAGGCCAGCATGAGCCAAGCCCATGTTACTGCTTGAGTGGGCCACATTGCCCTCCCCATCAGCAAAGAGAAGCCTCTCCTTGAGGGTAAAACTCATTTTTAACCCCAAACCAGTGCCAGTGAGGACATGGAGCAGTAAACAGAGAGCTTGAGCATTGCTGGGAGGGGAGGTGGGGTCACCAGCACAGAGAAACAGCCTGAAAGAGAACTAGGTCTTGCAGCACAGTGACTTCTTTCACCACGAGGCATCTCAGCTGAGTGAGGTGGCTGTGCCTGAGGTCACCAGGCAGAGAGACCCCATCACCAGTCAGCAGAAGATCTCAGCAGCTCTCCCAGTGTGAAGCAGGGAGGGGTGAGACAAGAGTGGAAAGGTTTTGCTTCAGGGAACACAAAAGTGCAAAACTTTGTGGTTTGTTTTTTTTTTTTTTTGTGTAAAAACTTACAGAAGTTTATTGAAGTGATCCAAACCAATTACCTATTTGGCCTGAATTCCACTGCTAAGTCTGCTAGCAAACCAAAGGCAAATTCTGTGAGCAGGAAGGATATTCCCCTTGAGAGAAACCAGAATAAAAAACGAGGTGGACTTTACAGTTCTTCCTTTTCCTTGAAAATTACATATGGATGGATGATTAATAGGGAGCAAGAAACAGACCTTCATATTAAAATTAGATTTGAAGTTTCCAGTAACTGCAGCAAAGCAATCACAGAGGCAGAGGCCCAGAGATGGTTACAACCCCCCTAAGGTTGCCCTGGGGAAGGCTGCCTCCAGAAGTGCCACATTCCAGTGAGGATGCCAGGAACACATATTTCAGCCCCTGGGCTTCTTTCAGCACCTCATTTGCATTTCTCAATCAGCACAGCAACAGAATCTCACTGCTGAGCAAACCCAGCAACCAAGGGAGGCTGAGTGGCCACGTGTCCCCTCCTTCAGATCTCCAAAATCACTTCCAACCCCTGCTATCCTGTGACCTGGGTGGGCAGAGCAACCCCAGAGCCTCTCCCCAGCACCACAGAACCCCCCCCAAAGCTGCTCCAAACCACCACTGGCAGCACCATCATCTGCCTCTGGGATGTGCTCAGCTCCAAGGAAACACAAATCCCACCCAGGGCACAGAGGAATCCCCACCCCCTGCTATTCCCAGCACACTGAAACATCTGCTCAACACGGGGATGCTCAACAGGAATGTGCCCCAAAACCACCAAGGGGCACAGCATCTGGACACAGAACAGTGCCAGGCTTTGGTATACAGCTGTCACCCAGTTCACCTGGGAACCAGGAGCTTTGCCCACTGCTGTAGGCTGCCCAGGGCAGACTTCTGGGCATGAACAACAGTTCTTGCCTGAAGGAGCCCTGGGAGAGGAGGACACAAACACCCAGAGATACCTACAACGTGGGAGAACCAGGGCCCTTGTGCAGAAGGAGGTGCTGGCAGCACCAGGACAGTGAACATCACACCAGTCAGAGTCACTCTCACCACCCTTGGCACCCATGGGGGGCACCGAACCCCCCTCTCTCCCCCAGACAAGGTCTGGGAAGCAGTAACACAGCATGAGACCCTTTCCCAGCAGGAAAGGCAGTTCAGCTTGGGGTGTTTCACCCCAGTTTAGCTCTAGTCAACCTTCTGTCCCCAGTCTTTGGAGGTCACACCCTCTCCTGGGGAAGCCAGCCAAGTGTTTTTTTGGTTGCCACCCTGGGTGCTCTGCTTGCTGGGCAGAGGGTGGGTGGCTTGAGAACATCATCCAGAAGCAACCTTGCTGCTCATATCCTGACTTTTGCTGACCTGAACCAAGCAGGGGGGGCTGGACTGGGCTGTTGGCACCACCTCCCTGGCAGCTGCTCCTTTTTTTTTTTACCATCTTCCACCAGTTCCCACCAGGTCCATCAGAAATCAAAGTGATTTACTGGCAGTTCCCAGCCAGGGAGGTGACAGCACTGTGCCCTTCCAACCTTTTGTGGGTGAACATTAAAAGCACATTCTTGGGTCTTCTCCACATCCAATCTGATTCTTTAATGCTCTTTGTTTTATTTCCTTCTCCAAAGACATGTCATTGTGCTGAGGAAGTTGGTCACTAGTTACAGCACCTCGTTAACACCAGTTACAATGCCACAAACAACCCACCTAGGCAATTACTGCTCTGTGGAATTAGGTCAAGAGATACTTTTGCATCCCCTTCAGCTTCTCTCTGACAGCAGAGTGATGAGGGATAACCTAATTCAACTGGATTTGGAGGGGAGAAATAGGTTTCTAATATGAATCAACCATATCTTCATAAAACTTTGCTTTATAACAAAAATATCCTATATTAAACACAACTTTTTTTTTTTTTTTCCCCTATGCCTATGTAAATATCATACAGAAGTGTTGGCTTAAGAGGTTTGCTAGAAGGCAGCAAAGATTGTTCTCTGCCCAAGTGGAAAATACATCTCCAGTAAAGCTTTAGCCTATAAAAGCATCATCTTATGTCACACTGCTGCCACCTCCCTGCTCTCTTGTCTGATGGGTGGCATGGAGCCTCCACACTCCCTATGGCCACACTGGCTCCATTTCCTATTGCTTGTCCCAAGGGAGGCCATGAGATTGAGATTTTTGGCAGGGGGGATGAGGCACAAACAGTTAATTTGTCTTCAAGCCATTTGCAATCACACCTCTGGATGTGGAATGATTCCCCTCTAAGCATCCAGAAGCTGAAGACTATTAATACTTGATCCCCTTCTCATCCCATCCCACCCCATGGTAAACTAGGAAGAGAAACACACGACTCCAAGAATATAAAAGGAGCTGGGTGATGGGGATGAAAGCATCACAGGAAAGAAAGTGCACGTGGGAGGGAGGAGGGAGGATTTCAAACTCAAGGTCAGAAGTTCGTGTGTAACTAGAGCCCTGGCTGCACAATCCTCCCAAACTTTTGATGCAGCTGCTTAGAAATCACCTGAAAAGCCTTCAGCTTGTCAGGGGGACTGGGGAGAACACAGGGAAGCCAGGCAAAGGAGGGGAAGGAAGGAGGATTTCATCACACAGGAAAGGGAATCTGCTCTGCAGTAGAAAACAGGGGCTAGAATCAGCAGCAGCACATGATGCCTACAAGGTGCATGTGGAGGGGGGGAAAGACAATACAGCTTGTGAAAACCTGCTTGACAACACACGTGAGGCTGAGTTGTGTTACTCAGCTTCTAGAAACTGATCTGAGTCAAAACACTCTCCCACTTTGGACCCTCAGCAGGGAACACACACACACACACCCCCCCCCCAGCCAGGGACCTCCAGGGAAAGTGCCAGGTCTCACCTCTGGTGCAACAACAACAAACAAAACACTCTTACTCTCTCCCAGGAGAGCAATTTTAGCCATTCCACTTCCAGCACCAACTGGTAGAGGGTTAAGTGCATACTGGAGGATCAATTCAGCATCCTGGGGGTGAACTGCTGCCAAGGAGGGAGCTGCTCTTCAACCCCTTTTTGACCTGTCACTCTAAAAGCCCTTCCAACTGCCCACTGCCTCCCAAACCTCACCCTGCAACACACCTGGCAAGGGGTCCCTTTGCCTCCAGGCTGCCAGTGGCAGGGGTGAGATGGGTACAGAGCCCCAAAAAGCAGAGCAGGGCAGTGTGTGCTTTGAAAAGAAAGGGTTTCCTTTCTAATAAGGTCTCTTTCTTTCCCCCTTTTCATGCACTCAAACCAACCCAGTGGAGTCAAGTGGATGCACTAAGTACCTGAGCTCTGAAGCAAGCAGAACACTGTTTTGGATCTTTCCAGTGAACTCGAGTGCAACAAAAGGTTGAAACAGCATCCAGCTGCCAAAAAAAAATAAGAAATCATCCCCAACAAAACCAACCTCCAAAACCCCAAACCAGTTCAGTCAGCTCAAGCCACAGTCGGCTCACTGGGATCGAGGGTGCTCTGGTTGAGCCCAAACTCCCCTAAAATATAGAAAAATGGTGGAAAAAAAAAAGGTTAAATTCTACACTGAGCTGTTTTCTCCCTTCTGGACCCAAGGATTCCTTAGTTTGAATCACGAGTATACCGGAGCATCCATGAAAATCAAACCCAACCAGGGTACCACACACACACTCACACACACTCACACACACTGGAACACACTGGAACACACTGGAACACACCGTGCTGAAGTCAACTTGGGTCACCTCCAGTGGATGGTGGGCACGGTTCTCAGCTCCAGGGCTAAGAAATCCCCTTGCTCTAGTGGAAAAAAAAAACAAACCAAACCCAACCAAAGCTTGAGCCACCCCAAAGGAAAACCCAAAAACCTTGCCAAGCTCCTTGGTGGGGTGTGGGGTGGGGGGAGGGAGAGCTCAGGAGAGGTTATTTCATCCTGGGCTCCACGTAGATTTTGTCTCCATCCCGAATGCCATAGGAATGCAGAGCTCTGGAGCTGTATTTCATCTCCTCAGGGCCAAAAGGAGCTTCCTGGTCCAAGTAGAAGAGGAGCATGTTGCTGGTTGACAGCTGCACCACTGTTTTCAAGTGTTTCTTCAGTTCTGCCACAGTCTGGTCCAGGCGGATTGACATCTCCTCCACCTTGTCCTGGAAGTGAACTTCCACCTTCACACTGCTCTGAGGTCGAAGGTCCACCACTGCCAAGGGTTCCAGCTTCCCATACTTAGTGACCAGCTCGTGATACCTGGAGGGAAAAAAAAAAACCAAACAAACCCCAAATCAAACAAATTCCAGAGTTACAGCAGAGGGGTGCCTCCCCATGCCTGCTTCACAACTGTTTCTGCTTGGCACTGGAGCTGCCACTTCATCCAAGGGTGGCAAAGCAGAGTGGGCATCTGCATGGAGAGTGCAGAGATCATAGAATCTGAGAGCATCAGGGGCTGGAAGGGAGCTAGAAGATCATCTAGTGCAACCCCCCTGCCAGAGCAGGGGCACCTAGATCAGGTCACCCAGGAACAGATCCAGGGGGGGCTGGAATGTCTCCAGAGC
>JAOEGS010009532.1:22596-37007 GCA_025447755.1 Corythornis vintsioides
TTGTGCTCCAACTGACTCCCATTGCCTCTTGTCCTGTCACTGGATGACACTGAGCAGAGTCTGGCTCCATCCTCCTTTATCTATTGATAGACACTGCTGAGCTCCCCCCTCAGTCTCCTCCAGGCTAAAGAGCCCCAGCTCCCTCAGCCTCTCCTCAGAAGACAGGAGCTCCACTCCCTTCATCATCCTCATGGCTCTGCACTGGACTCTCCAGCAATTCCATGTCCCTCTGGAACTGGGAAGCCCAGAACTGGACACAACACTCCAGATGTGGCTTCACCAGGGCTGAGAAGATGGGCAGAAGAACCCTTTTAATCCAGAGCCCAGCTAGTGCTCACATAGTCCTCAGTTTGGACTGCCAGGATCTGTGGCTTCACAGCCTGGCTGCTTCTCAGACATCCTTGATGTCTTCCAAGAGCACATGCAGGTCCCAAATGCTCCACTCCACTGAGCTTGGGGTCATGGAGAGCACCCAAAGTGCAGGTATCTGCAAGCTGACAACAAACAGGGGACTTCTTGTCAACACATTCTTCACACTCACTCTAAACAAGATGGGAATTTCCCTAGGAGGGCCACACAGTCTCCTTGGAGACTAATTCACCTCCCCCCTGGCAGGCTGGGAAAGAGGCAAAAGAGTCCCACAAAAAACAATGGGATTAGGGATGAGAAAGGCCAAGAGCTGCTGAGGACAGGTAACATTTCAGAGGCCTCTGCTCCACACAGAAAGCTCTTTTTGTTCCCTGTCAGAGCTGGGGCTGAATGCCCACGGCCCCTGTCGAGGGCTGATGGGACCTGGCAGGCTGGGTGGCCCCAGGGAGTCCTGCTGAAGGCAGGAATGTTCCTGGAGAACAGCAGCCCCTCTGTCTGCCTGGAAATGAGGGAAGGGCCACAGCACACTAGGATTGCCCCAGTCTCAGGGACAAAATGAGCCTTCACCAGCTCCCAGTGCCCACGGGCAGGTTGGTGCCCTGCTCTGCCCATCACCTGGGTGGCAGGATGGGGTTTATTTCTTTGGAAAAGGGCTGAGGGGAGATGTCACACTCCCCAGGTTTTGCCCACCCTCAGTAGGGTGTCTCCAACACAAGGATTTCTCCGTGGCACAGTTTCCACTGCAGCCCAGCAAGGATTTCTTGCACAGTTCATGAACTAAGGGAAAACACCAAGGAGAACAGGGCTGGAAGTGGGAAAAGGATAAAGAGAGAGAGGCATCTTAGGTCAGCTGGAAAGTTAGGAGTGGGAATGACAAGCTTCCCTCAGATGTCTCAGGATGAAGGCACACTGCTCATATGGTTCTTTTGTACCCCAATAATACACCCTGGAGACTTCTGTAATCACCCCTCCCAGCCTGGAAGCCTCTGGATGCTGAAGAGCTGAGCCTGGCTGGAAGTGCCTGTGATAATTCTGCAGAGAAACAGCAGAGGAGTCATGAAAACCCTCCCAGCCACAAAGACATCACTCAAGAAGACAAGCCAATAGCAGCCTGGACACTCAGCTACTCCTCTCTAACCCCTGACATCCAGAGAGAGAAATGATTCTGTCCATCACCTTCCCTTTCTGATCCCTTTGTGCCCACCCAGGGTGAGCAGAAGGGTTTGCCAGGACCCCACACCACCTCTCCAGAGGGGTTTTCCATATCCAAGTGTCTCTTCCCCCTCTGCTTGAGGCAGGGCTGTAGTGCAGATGCTGTGCCCCCAAGCAACAGTGTGGCCTGATGGGATTCTAATTCCAAAGCACCTTTAGAGAGACCAAAAAGGAGGAGGTTTTAGCACCAAACACACACAAAATCCCTCTGCAAAGAACAGCAGGGTCCCTGCCTTCCAGGGCTGCTGTGTAAGGGGGTCAGGAACTGCCACCCAGCCCTGGGAACACTCTCAGCCTCCTTTAGTGCCTCAAAGCTCCTCCAGAACAGAACAACCCTGGGCAGCAGCTGCACAAGTCTCTTGGAAATGCTGCACAGATGAAGGGATCCAGACAAAGAGCCTTTTGACCACAGAAAGGGCAGCAAGAGTGTTTAAAAATGAAGAAATCAGAGGGGGAGGGGATTCTCCTACACCTTAGCAGGACAGTAGCATAGCAGCACCCTGCTCAGATGAGTCTCTTTTACAGTGGGGGAGACACTGGTTATTTCTGCCAAGATTTCCCACCTGGAATGTGACCCTGGTTGTATGTGGGAGCACACAGCCCATTCCCCAAATCCATATCCTAACAGCAGCCTCAGGAGTGGCTAAAGCTACAGCCACCCCCCCCTGTGTCCTCCTCAGCAATCCCTGTGTCCTGTCAACACCCAGAGGTGCCTGCCAGCTGTTTGTTTAACCTTCCCTCTTGTGTGCAAACCCTTCCACACTCGAGTTTCCATCCCAGTCTGCTTCCCAGCACACCAGTTGCAGTGCCAGGGCCTGCCCTGCCTTCTCCTGGCTGGTTTGGCAGGTCAGCCCCAGCCCCTGCTCACCTAAGGGCAGGATTCTGCTGCAGCTACTGTCCCCTCCTGGAGCCACAGATGCAGAGACATCAAGCAGTTTCCAGAGAACTCAAATGTTAATGGAAAATAGTCCATTTTGGGAGCAGCACCATGGGCTTGAGTGCCCCTCTCCCCCTTCCTCTCCCCCCACTGCATTCTCAGCCTCTGTTGCTATCCCCTCTAATATTTCTTCCCATTTTTTCCACTTCAAGGGCTTCTAAAATTACAAGCCAGGCCTTGTCCTCAGAAAAAGGCACTGGAGAGATCACCAGCTGCCTCATCCCCCTGACTTAGTGCCCTTTGCCTCTGAACTGACCCCAGAACACCTCTAACAAACACTGTAATTACTGGAGCTGGCACTACCCATCAAAGCATGATGCCCTCACTCCCCACCCCATGCCCTTGTGGCACCAGCAGGTCACAGACACAGCACTGGCAAAAAAAAAATCCAAACCAAGAGCCACCTGAGCTACCACTTAAGCTGGAGGAAATGTAAACACAGATCAGATTCCATCCACACCCTTGTCAGCTGTACTGGGCCACACCTTTGACCTCCTGTGCCCTATTGTTTTGCTCATCCCTATTCTCCTGGACACACACACTCCCTTGTCCTACCCTATTAAGTTTTGTTGTCTGAAAAGCCCACGAGGGTTCTAGGGCAAAGAGGCACAGCAATGCAGTGGCTCCATGCTCCACCATCCTTCCTCAGCCCATTAAGAACCAGTAAGTAGCTGCTGGCACAGACAAGATGCCAACTGAACAGCATCTGTCAAAGTTCATTAGTTTACCAAGATGAACAGATCATTGGGCATCCTTTTTTTTTTTTTTTTTTTGGCATAGAAAACCCATCAGGCTTGAGATTTACAGGCCCAAAAGTGAGGGGACAGCTTCCCATCACCAGTCACATCCCACACACCAGATGGTCAGGAGAATGAAGATGTTCCCAGGCTGGCACTGGAGAGCACGGACTGTACTGGCTTATGGAGACTCCCAAACACAGCTGGGTTATGAAGGTGGGGAAACAATGAAGATCACTGTTGTTTAATGGCACTTGACAGAGACCAAGTTTGACTCAGAGGTGATTCTACCAAGTCATCAGACAACCCTCTAATCCAACAGGAATAACTGGAACAGATTGAGGAAGGCAAGGCAGGTGGAAAGCGAGGGATGTTTTCTTCATGGAACAGCTAACCCAGGGAACATCAGAGCTGTTCAGTCACCTTTCCCTTTGCCCCTCCATCCTCCTGGCCCTCCAGGAACAGAGGGTTTGTACCTGAATGGCACCTCCTCCTCTGGGAATTCCATGTAGTAACGGATGAAGAATCTCTCTGAGTCTTCCCTCTCCCCGTCGGCCACGATGCTGCCGTTGAGCTTGATGATGGATGGCAACCTGTGGGCACCAGGAAGAGAAAACCAGGCAGGGTGACCATCTGATTGTGCCCTACATGCCATGGCATCAACACCAGGAGAAGCCTGCCAGGTTGCTCACACCCCCTTAGAAAGATGGGGAGTTCCTGGTGCAGTTTCTCCAGGCATGTTTGGAATGAACCGTTTAGAATCCCAGGAATGCCTGGGTTGGAAGGGAGCTCCATAGCTGATCCAGTCCAACCCCCCCTGCAACTAGAGCAGGGTGCTCAGAGTCTCCTCAAGCCCCACCTGGGGTGTCTCCAGGGATGGGGCCTCCACCACCTACCTCCCTGGGCACCCTGCTCCAGTTTTTCACCAGAACTTCTGCCTCAGTTCTCATCTCAGTCCCCTCCTTTCTCATTTAAACCATTGCCCCTTGGCCTGTCACTGCAGCCTTTGCAAACAGCCCCTCTCCAGGCTTTGGAGCAGCTCCCTTCAGGCACTGGCAGCTGCTCTAAGGTCTCCCTGGAGCCTTCTCCAGGCTGAACAACCCCAGCTCCCTCAGCCTGTCCTGGGAGCAGAGCTGTTCCAACCCCCTGAGCATCTTCATGGCATCTGTGAGGCTCCAAGATTTCTCTTTGAAGTAGAAACACTGGACTTCACATTTCCACTACTCCCACTTTTCTCATGCAACAAACAACATCTCCAGTCTTTGTGAGTGGAGAATTCCTAGAAACCCCCCATCTCCTGACAACCCCTTCCCTCCAAACCCCCCACCAGCACAACAGACCTGGCTATTAGCAGCTTCCTACGTTCCTCAGTGGTGTAGGACTGCAGCAAAGGGATTCCCAGGAGCTTCACCTCCTCAAGCTTGGGAAAAGAATTTAACTTGTCAATGTCTTCCCAGCAATTCAGACCTGCTTGGGAGAAAAAAAAGCTGCTTCAACAAACAGGTCACACATCACAGGGTCAAAATCATCAGCCAAGAACAGGCAGCTCTGAGAAGGTGGATTTTGCTCACCATGCAGTGCAAAAATTCCCCTTCCTTAGTTGTTTTAAGTCCTCTCATGCTGTTTTCTAAGTCTAGAAAGGGGGATGTCTGTGGCTGATTAGTTTTTTTATGGTGTTTGGCCCATAACAATGCCTATAGCCACCCCTGACCCTGCTGTGCTGTAACTTCACTTAAACCCATTCTCTTCAGCTCATCTCTGACCTCCACTAAGTTAAAAGAGCCTGCAAAAAAACAAGAGGCACCAAGTTAAAACCTTCACGTGCAGAATTTTGGAGAGCAGCAGATTTCCTTCAGAAAATCAAGAAATAAATCCAAATTTAACACACTCTTTGGGATTTCCATTTGATTTTCAGCTCCCCAAATATCAGGATGCAAGGCAGAACCCAGAGCTTTTAAATACCTGGCATCAAAATTGCAAAACTACTTACCAAAGGAGCACTTGCTCCTGAGTGAGATGGTGCTTTCAAATCCAGCTTAACAGGCTTTTCTTCCTCTAGTTAGCTTAAAGCTTTGATTACAGGGATTCCTTGATGCTTACACTGCAGAGCACGTTACCAAAATCCCTTCTACCTCAGCTAACACTCAACTAACAACTTGCACAGCATATAAAGCTCTAAAAGAACAAAGGATGATGAGGAATTAAATACTCCTGCAGAAGAACCTCTGGCACAGGTGTTATCTCACAAACACTTGACAGTTCTCCTGAGCTGCCCCACAGCTCCTTCTTCTCTACCTGGTGCTCTTCCCAGACACACCAAAGGTTTGTTTTCTTTCTGGAAATTCTCTGGGGATGAAGTGTCAAAGCAGCCTCGAGCAGAACTTGTGGTGAGTGTCTAATAACTGAGTGTAGATGACAGACAGCTTTTGTTGGGGAGTGTTCAGCCTTTATGTGCCCCATACCTACAAATACTCTTGTTTTACCCATGATAAAACAAGGGGATAAAAGACAAATGAGATTCTTTCATCCCCTCCACTGCCAGACATTTATTTATCTTTCTCCAGCCAGGAGCACCCGAGGCAGGGACAGGAAACAGAGGGAAACTACTACAGGAAAAAAAAACCTTTCCCAGCTCCTTTTGAGTAACTGCCAGTCCACAGAATTCTAACTCATCTTTTAGCTAACAAGAAACTACCAAAAGCAGCAGCCCTCAGAGACAGGCAAGTTGATTTGTTGCCTGTTTCCCTCTCCTAACACTAAGATCTTCAGGTCAGCAACCACCCCCAGGCCAGAGTTTCCAAGAGCACAAAGCTCAGGTGTGTTTTTCACCCACTCAGGAGGAGAGACTCTAATTCATCCACTGTCAAGAGAACAAAAATCCCATGGGAATTGTGGTGTGCCCTCCAAGATCTCACCTGACTTGTGCAAATTGATGGACCTCAGGTTGGGGAACAGCCTCGCTAGGGAATCTTCTGACTCTTCAATGGTTGTGAGGTTGTTGTTAGCCAGAATAAGTGTGTCCAGTGATGGGAACATAATTCCCAGCTTTCGGATTTCAGTCCAGTCTTGAAGATTATTGTCAGTGATGTGGAGTAGTTTGAGAGACTGACAGCAAACTGGAGAACAAGACACTGTTTCGTAGTCATTAAGGCACAGGAAAAGCTCCTCCAAGCTGGAAAAGGGAAGAGAGATCCCATCAGCAGCTCAACATTCCAGGCCATTCCATGGCTACCCTCTCTGGTACAGGGACATGCACATGCCACTGCAACACAACTTTGTCTAGCAGCTCTTGTGTGGTTTGAAACTTGGATGTGGAGAAGACTTTTGAGCTCTCAAATGGAGCCTTTTGATTACATCTCTGCTCCCTCCACAGGTTCCAACTATTAACTTGGAATGAAACCTCCCAGTATTAACTGTATGGCTTGGGGTTGTGTTCCACAGTTGTGCCCACCAAGCCACCAACCCAACTCCAGTGGTGGTTGCTACCTGCTCTCAGTGCTCCCCACTTAACAAGGTGTTTTGATACAACACAGGTCACCCTTTTTGCCCCGTGTTGCTGGTTGTGCCAAAGCTTCCCACGACCAAAAGAACAAATCTGAGTTTTCAGAGGCCTCCTAATGCCAGGGAAGTGCTCATCAGCCACATGGGATGTGCTGCTGTCCCCATCAAAGCCACACAAAGAGGGACCTGCTATCAAAATGAAGCCACATTCCCAGAAGCAGAATGCCACAGCCAAGGTGGATCGTGGCCAAGCCACAGAAATCAACACTTCTGCACAGGAAAGCACCATGAAATATTGACTTGACAAGTGGCCAGGCCCTCAGCTTTGCATCCCATTCCCAGAAGCTACTGGTGGAGGAATGCACTGTGCCATTCATCCTGCAGTGACTCAGAGGGAAGCATCGTTAGGGTGATGATCCACCCCCCGTCCCTTGGTATTTAGGTTTGGGGTGCCAAGTCCCAAGCTTTGCAGTGTTTTGAAGACAATGGGAAGCACTCACTTGGCCAGTTCCCAAACTTGCAAAGGAAATCAAGAAAGAAAATCCCTTTCCAGCAGCACTGTTTGCATCCTCACCCACGACCACTCCCGTCGGCATCCTCGCCCACCGCTGCTGTTGGCATCCTCACCCTCCATCTCTCCACATTCCATGCCAAGCCAGCAGGGCAGCAAACACCCCTTCCTAAGCTCACCTCCCCAGTGCTTACTCTGGTAATTCCTGCAGGATTGTGTGGACTGTTTCCCAGGAAGCTTTGCTGTTGTTGAGCACCAGTTTGCGGACACCGGCGAAAGCCCCGGCGCAGCTCCGCTCTAAAACGGACAAACTCAGAGGGTTGGAACTCAGGTTTAGAAATTCCAAGTGGGGAACGTTGGAGACAATTTTACTGACCTGAGAGGGGAAAAAAAAACCCAACAAAAAGAAAAGAGAAAGAAATGTGTATCAGGCAGTAATCAGAGCTCAGGCAATTCTAGCCCATCTCCTCAAAGAGGGCCCTTCGGAATCACTGCAAGGAAAGATCCAGGGAATAAAATCAGGTTTTTTGGATTGCTACCTGTAATTCATCCTGATCTAGATGGATTGGTTAATTGCTCATTCACCTCACCAGTTCATTTAATTACATTCTCTGAGCAGCTTGATAAGGGAAAGTCTCCTGGGAGAGGGCAGAGAATCCACCTCAGGCCCAAGCTTCAGCAGCAGCAGGTTAGGGGAGCCCACACACTGTACCCCTCACTTAGCAGGGGGGCAACACTGCTCAGCTTTCCACTCCCTGCTCCCCAGCAGCCACCAGCCTCCCCATTTTGCCCAGTGCAGATGACAGGGAGGAGGTCTCTGTACACATCCCCTGAATTTCCCACTTGATTTCCTTCCTCTGGAAGCAGCAGCTTCCTCACAATCTCTTGGGGCTGCCTCCTCCTGCTGTGTGCTCGATGTGCAAAGTGGCAGAGAGGTGGGAAACAAGATCAAGGAGGAGAAAGAAAAAGCCAGAGATGACAATTGTAGAGCTCTGGAGTGCAGGATGCACACTGGATCAGGGCAGGTATTGCCCAGATACTGCTAATCCACAGAAAAATAGAGGAATAAGTGATTTAAAGGCTCCATTTGCTTCATTCTAGCAGAATACTTATGTTTTCAGTGGCCAGAAGAATTGAACACTGTGTTTTCCTGCCCAGTGGGTGACACTAAGGAGGGCCAGGCTGCAGTGCAAGGCTAGAGGCCAAAGTGAAGCCATCTGAAATGCCTTAGGAATGAAGCAGACAAAGTGGAGTGATATCAGAGCATGGGATTTAGGAGAAAAATGGCCTGTAACAACTGATTAGAAGAGTCAGATTTTTTTTCAGTGTTAGACTAAAGTAGCAAAAAAGGAGCCAGGAAAGCTGCTCTTTGTGGGTATAAAAGGCAGTTGTGGAAGGAGCAGTGAATGAATGCTCCTCCATGGCTGCTGAGAACAGAGCAGGGAGCAGCTGGCTTAAATTGCAGCATGGGAGACTTAAGTTACATGGTTTAGACTAGGAGGTTATTGGCTAAGCATGGGAACAGGCTACCCAGGGATCTGCAATCTCCACCACTGGCAAGAGCTGGGGAGATATTGATCTGGTGGGGATGGGCAAAGAAAACTTAATCCTGTCTCAGAGGAAGGGGAAAAAGCCCTTCAACTCCCTGCTTTGCCCACAGATCATGCAGAAGCCAACCAATTGTGCCATCCAGGGGGGGTTCAAGAGGCTGGGCACACAGCAGGTGTGATGTGTGGGTGCAGCAATCCCTGCTTCTTATGCACCAGCAGAGCCTAAGGCAGCAATGAGCTGCTAACAACACTTCAAGAGATTGTTTTACATGTATTACATTGCATTTATCTCCCATCTCTCTTGCAAGCACTGCAGAGGATTTTACAGCAGCATTCAGAGTTCATTAATGAGGCCTCAGAAATATTCTTTGAGATAAATGTTATTAAACCTGCTTTGCAGGTAGGGAAAGAAACACAGATTGAGAACAAGCTCCTTGCCCAGCATCATGGAGTTGGTGGAGAAGCTGGGAATAAAATCCCATTACTCAGACCTCCTCAGTTCTTAGTAACTGTTAATAACTGCACTTCTCATTAACCTCTTGATGTTAGAAATGCCAGTCCTGGTGCTCTGCACAATAAAAAAAGATATATATGGGTTTGTAAGTCACAAGGTGAATGGAGTGAGGTGCCCAATGGATTAAACCCATCACATTTACTGCTCAGTGGTCAAAGTAAATAAGCAGCAGCTTAAAGATGAGAAAGAACCCACCAAAACCCAGTGAAAATCTCCCTTTAAATGAACAAAGTTCTCTTCTCACCCCCAGCGTGTTCCCAGCTCAGCAATAACCATCCAAGTCATTCAGAAAGAGGCACGTGGGCCCTTTTTACCTCATGCCAGTCTTCCAGCTTGTTGTCAGAAAGATCCAGCTCAGACACGTGGGCACAGAAGGCAGCAATCTCATTCTCATCCCCTGCACAGGTGATGCCACAGCTGTTGAGGACCAGCACGCTCGGAAGGTTGAGGCGATCTGAGAGAGCAAGCAAAGATGCCCCCTGCTCAGCACTGAATTTAGCTCCAGGAGGCACCAAACAAGCACAAAAGCCAGCAAAAGACCTACCAGCAATTCCACAGTTGACCTGTGGATGTGAGGTTACACGTTGGGGTTTGTGACAAGTGACTGACATCCATCCAAGCAGCCTCCTCGTGTCAAGTGCCTCTCGCTAGCAGTGCCCTTCAGTTCCTCTCTGCATCCCTGCCCACGTGGCACTGGGGACAGGCCAGCCCTCTGGAAGTGACAGCTTGGCTCCTATCAGGGCCTGCCAGAGTGTGGGCTCTTCCCCTCCCACCCAGGCATCTGCTGCTCTGATGGAATACAGGGTGAGGTGGAGGGTCAGGCTCCCTCGTCCTCTTGGCCTGCCTGAGGTTGGTGACATCAAGGATGGATTTAAACAAGTGTTTTCTAACCTCTTAGCATCATTATATCCTGGGAAAACTCAGCTCTCTACTCTCCCTTTGCTGTTTCTGCTTTGGTTTTGCTCTAATTCCTTCTCTTGCAGGTGCTGGCAGCTCTTTGACAAGACAAGGACTTGGCTCTCAATCACAGTCTGATTTCCTGAGGCCAAAACACAACTATGTTATAAGCTGTGGAATTCTAACAGCAAACCATCTGAACACAAGAAAGTCACATTTGGGCAGGGCAGCTTTACACACTTTCACACACAATACAGCTCTCCCAGCTCTGCAGAGTATCAAAATCTGTTTAAATTTAACAAAAAGTGGGGTTTTTTTTACCTAAAAGTGTCCTCTTTTCTCTCTCCTTCATGCTTGACAGCTACAGGACTAGACAGGGTTTCTAGCAGAAATGACTTGGAGTCATCTGAGTTTTCCAGTTTCCTAGCTCATTAGAGTTCAGCTTCTTCAAAGGATGGTGGTGTATTTTGGGAATGAGTTGTGACATATGAAGTCACAATTTAGGAGTTACAAGCATGCCCTCTTTTCAGCCCCCAAACACCTCAGGTGCTTGCACACAGGAGAGCATCAGGACAAGGTTTTTATCCTCAGCTGAAGCCCTTTTTGATCTCCTCTGTCAATCTCAGTTACCATGAGCTTCACCCAGCTCCCTGCCATGGGTATTTCCTGGTTATGATACAAATTTAATGGAAATTTAAACTACAGATCAAGATGGGCAGCAGGTTACCCAAAGAAGCTGGTGGGATAAATGTGAATCTCAGACTCTACTGTGCCAACCAAGAAACACTAACACCAGAGCATGAGGGGTGTCAAAAGATCCAGTTGAATGAGATTCTGCAGTCAAGGAGGCTCAAGGACATACATGAGCAGCACAGCACTTCAGGCACACATCTGGCTGAATATTCCTCAGGGATGTAAGGTCAGAAGCAAAGCAGAGAGAGGATTTCTCCACTAGATCAGCAGCAGCAGGGGCAGAGAGCATCTGATGCCTTGAGAAGAAAGCCAAACTCTCAACCATCAATTCATTTGTCACAAAGCCCAGCTGGAGATTCAAGGACTCACTGCTTAGCTTGGAAAATGGTCCAATCCTGCACACCCTAGACTCCTGTACCTGCAGACAAGGGTGCAAGTTGATGGCACTGCAGGACACCACCAGCCTGTGGGTCAACCTCAGATGTCTTGGTTTTTTAGCCAAATTACCTCCTGCTGCAGCAAATAATAAAGAGAGTATCACTCCACTGAAGGAAATAACCCCAGGGATGGCTGAAGCAGCATCTCAGCACCACACACAGCCTTATTTCCATTTTCATGGGCTGTATTCTGATCCTGCAATGCTGCAGGGAAATGTCCTTGGCTTTTTAAGAGTCACTGGATCATCTTTCTGCCTTTGTCAGATGCCAATCTCTCAGGTCCTCAGGAAGAAGCACATGATGATACCTCGTGATGCTTCTTTTCCTGACCAATTCAGTGGGATCCTTCCTTAACAAAAGCAACAACCACCAGGAAACTGAGCTCCCCTGGAAGCCCAGAGATGCTCAGAGAGATCAGAAGCCTACCTTTCATTGGTGAGCCCTGGGGAGTTGCTGGCACATGCACCCCCATACCAGGTCCACGGCGATAAGGGAAGTTCTCAGGGCTGTATTTCTCACAAAGAACTTGCATGAAACTCCTTCCACTGGGCTGGTCCATGCTCCCTGCTTGGACTTCTAGGTGAGGCAGGAAAAAAAAAGAGAATATAAACAGTCAGCAACTCATCATCACCTCCAAGTGACCACGGGTTTCACTTCTGACCTGCAGGGTAGTTTAGCAGGTTGCATTTCAAATTCAAGATTGAAGTACCTGAAAAGAACCCAAAATCTAACAGAACTACACAAAAATTACTTCCAAATGCACCACCACAGATCAAATGCTCTTTGCTCTTACAGGCCAGCTCCCAATATGCCCCAGGCTGCAGAAGTCTTTTGTACCTCACAGGAAGACTGTGAGATATTGAGAGATACAAACACATCCCAAGGGCAGCAAGGAGGGGAGAGCAAGAAGCTCTTTTCAGTAACTTCCCTTTGCTCTAACTCAGGATTTTCAGTCAAGAGCAGCTTTTTTGGATGTGGGGAAGGAGAAAAGGGTAAAAAAAAAAAAAAACAAGCAACCAGCAAAGCATCTGCTGGTTTCCTTGTGGAAAATCAGGCTGTGAACAGCTCCACAGCCTCTGCCAGGGCCAATTGCAGCAGCTGGCCCCCAGGGTGTCATGGAAACACTCCAGTTAGATATCCAACTCACTCAGGAGCAATCAGGGCTCTCACCTTCACTGATGGCAGTGGCTCATTCCAAGCTGGCCTCCCAAAAAAGCATCACCTTTTCTCCTCTGCCACCTGCAAGGAGCTGCAATTCTTCCACCCTGCTGGCAAAGCCCAGTGAGCACCAGGCTGCTGCAGCACCTCCCTTTGGCCAGCCCAGAAAGCCACTGGTGCCAACTGGTCTTTTGCAAGCTGCTGAATGTGTCTGGAAGATAAAACATGCCCTTCCTATCTACCCAACCCACAGAACAGACCAGAACAGGGGGGAAAAAAGGACTGGCTGCTTCATGAGCTGCTGATCTGCCTAGAGAGATATCAAGGGTCAGCTGGAAACACACGTGGCACAAAGACCACGGTGGCACCACATTTATCTGCTCTGCTTCCCTGCCCATCCTCTGAACTTGGCATTTTACAGTTTCCTGAATAAAAGTTGAGCTTGATACACCCAGAAAGAAATGGAAAGACAAGCAGGGAGGAGAGAGCCACTTCCACCCCTCCTAGGCACAAGGAACTTGCAGGAATCACCCGAGCACAGGTCAGGGAGCAGCTTTTCCACCACTTATTGCACACCCACCTTCCCAGTAAAACCCAGCTCACACTGACACCTAAACCTGCAGCTCCACAGCTCCTGGGGGAATTCCTGCTTTGGGATTCATGGTGAGGCCTTCTGTCTGCTGCCATCAGCTTTCCTTTAGATTTATTACAGGCAGGGATAGACACAAACCCTGACCAGAAGGGATTTAACTGAGCTTCAGGTTCCCTGTTTGACAAGCTCTGTTCATCAACAGACCATTTAAAACCCTCTATCACTGAGGACTTCAGTAAAATAAGCAGCAAATTGACTGAAGACTGATGTTTTAGATCATATATCAAATTTACATGTCACTAATCAGGACTTAATGGATTACTCTTTAAAAAGCCCCCCTACTTTTCAGCCCTCAGCAGCTCAGTATCTCAACTTCATGTCACTAAACTATGTAGAACAAAAAAAACAAACCCAACTCATCTCCAAACAGCAACCTGGGTTAGGAAATTAGGTATTTAAATTCATGCTAAATCATTCCTGATGCCCCAGGAACAACACAGACTGAAAAAGGCCTCGTTCCAGAGTGCTGTGGGAGCTCAGTATTGTAGGGCAGACAGATCCTGCTCTCAAAATTCACATTCAGACCTCGTGGCCTGGGAATTGTGAAGCTCCCCTCCTCCATAAAGCTTTCTGCCCTTCACTTTGCTGTCAGCTCCATCCCTTTTTTCCCCTGCAAACACCACCTGGGAATGCCACACGAGACACTCACCTCAGCATCACACTGCTTCCAGATACAGGTAGGAGAGCAACCCAGAACTGAAGGAAAACCCCCAAAAGGAACAATTGTCACCCTCAACAACTTCAAATTCCAAACATTTTCTTCCTCAAGCTTGACTTCTGCAGGCCAATGCCATGACCAGCTGGTATAAACACCCTGGAGCAGCCACTCACCTTTCCCACTTCCCTTCTCATCATCCATCTCACATTCCCTACACATCACCTGGCACACTCTGAATCACTCCCAAGTGCTGGAGAGCAAGGAAAACCAGCAGGGCCAAAACAAGCAGAGCAATCCCTGGAGCAAACACTGCACAAGGGCAGCAGGGGGTGATTTGCCTCCTGCCAAGGGCACAAGGAAACATTCCATACCCTGAACCAACTTTGGGTTGTTCAAATGCCACCAGGGGTTGCAAAAGCTGGAGGTGAAGAGGTCAGCAGGTTTGGGTTGAATTTACAGGCTCTGCTGGAATGCTGTGGCCTCAGTGACAGGGAGCACAAGAGGTTTGGGGGAAACACAAGGAAAAACTTTTTCCCAGTGAGGGTGCCAGAGCCTGGCAGGGGCTGCCCAGGGAGGTTGTGGAGT
>JAOEGS010009533.1:0-42079 GCA_025447755.1 Corythornis vintsioides
GTGAAGCTTTTGTGGAAGATGGTGACAAGGACATGACTCGATGCCTGGGGAAAGGAAGGAAAACTGGTGTTTTTCAAACAAAATCATTCCAGTATCACTTGGCAGAGCAGGGCCATGGGCTCTTGCTGGCAGCTGATGGGGGTTCTGAGACAGCAGCCCCAAGGAGCACAGGGAAGGGGACAGTGCAAGGCCAGAGGGTCTGAGGGCACCAACTGAACTATCTGAAGGTGCAACTGTGGTTTGAAACAGCACCATACCATGTGTTGTGCTCTCCCTTCCAGCTCCCACATCCTCTCCACACCCACACACACCGTGTTTGCTGTAAATAAGACAGGCTAAGGATTTGGGGCTGCAGTCAGAGCTCCTCTGACATCACCAGCAGCAGTTGCTGGCTCAGGAAGCTGCCTCACTAACAGCACCAGCTCACAGGCACCTCCGGATCCTGGGAAGGGCTCTTTCCCAAACACATTCTTATCCAGTGACAGCTTTGGCCTGGCTCCCAGCTGGGGCAATGAACACCTCCTACCTGTCTCCAGCTGAGCTTGGCACTTCCAATCTAGTGACATCAGGACACTGGGGGTGGGGAACTAAAGAGGTAGAAGAAAACTGATGGGAACAGGCAGCAGCTTGTCCAGATGCAGAGGGACAGCAGCAGGAGCCCAGTTCCCAACCCTTCACCATGATGTAGTAATTAAAGTCAGCAACACCAGCATGCCCAAATTTCATTTACAGCCATTTCAAACGACAGGCTGGTGTAAAACCCCAGTAAAACTCACACTCGAGGTGATCTTTGCCTGCCTTGGTGCTGCAGACAGAATCCTCTGCCACCCACGCTGGGCAATCTCCAGGCTATTTCTGAAGCCACTCAGAAGCCTCTTAATCATTAAGGAAGGGTTTAATCAGACATCTGGTCACCACAGACAAACCAATTCCTGTAGAGGTCAGAAGGTGCTCAAGCAGCACCACCATGCAGCTCTACAGCCCAACAACAGTCATCGACCACCAGTGACCAGCCCAAAGCCCCACCGTGTACCACCCTGCCCCGGGTGTACGGGGACTTTCAGTCCCACACCGTGTGGAGCTGTTGGCTGAACCTCTCCCAGGGGAGCAGCGGCTCAGGTTGCCGAGCCCGGGAGGGAGCTGGAGCCCTAGACACAGCCCAGCATGCCCCAGCTCTCCAGGGAGCCCCGACTCAGCCTGAGAAGCTTCCCATCGCCGCTGCCTCCGCCGGGGCCGGTTCGTGGCCAAGCCACACGCTGACACCGGGCCCGGGGCGAGGCCCAGCCTCCCCCGGTGCTCACCGGACCTCGCAGAGGCGGCTCTCCCAGGCTGCACCCAACAGCAGGGAGCGGTCCCCGAGCACCGGGGCGGGCACCACGTGGCCTTCGGCGAGGGGCGGCCCGGAGGCTTCGTTCCACCGGCAGCGGCCGCTCCCCTGGCCGGGCGGCTCCCTCCGCAGCCCCGAAATCCGGGCGAGCGGGGCCTCGAGTCCCCAACCCCGTCCCGAGCCCCGTGCACCGGAGGCTGCGCAGCGCGGGCGGCTCCGTTGCCTCGCCCCCCGCCGCCTCTTATAGGCTGCCGGACCTCCCTGGTAGCCAATCAGCAACGCGCGTGGCCCTCACTTCCTCCTCCGCCCTCCGCGGCTTCTTCCGCCTTCGCTGCGATTGGCTGTCGGGCTCTATTCCCCGCCCCCTCAGCAGAACGGCGAGCTCCCATTGGCTGCGTGCGGCGCGGCGGGGCCGGGGCGGGCGCGGCGTTTCCTAGCAGCGGGCGCCGCCATGGCGCCGCGGCGCGGCGGGCCGCTGGGCTACGCGCTGCTGGGCGGACAGGCCGCGCTGCTGCTCGGTAACCTGCTGCTGCTGCACGGAGCCTCCCGCGGCCTCCCTCACAACGGCACCGACGCCGAATCGCCCGCTCCGGGGTCGCCCTCCGCCGCTTGGGCCTACACCGACCCGCGGGGGCCGCTCGTCCTCTGTACCTACCTGTGAGCGCCGGGATGCGGGGAGGGGGTGCGGGGAGAGGCCGCCTCGCCCCTCCTTCACCGCTCCCCTGTTTCCCCGCAGCCCCGAGGAGTTCGTGGAGTGCGAGGAGCCGGTGGACCACGGCGGGAACGCCACGGCGCAGCAGGAGCTGGGTCACGGCTGCGTGAAGGTGAGAGACGGGAGAGGCGGGTCGAGGCCTCGGTGCCGGCGATCCCCGGGCTCTGCCCGCGGCTGAACCCGCCCGAACGTCCCGCAGTTCGGCGGACAGGCCTACGGAGAGGTGGATCACACGCGGGTGCAGTGCCGGGCGCTGGACGGCATCGAGTGCGCCGAGCCGCGGAGCTTCCTGCGGGGCAGCCGGCCCTGCGTCAAGTAAGACGCGTTCTCCGGGAGCGGGAGGGCCCCTCTCCCCCCTCAGCCGGCCCTTGCACCGCTCCCGGCCCCCGCGGGAGGGAGCCCCGCTGCAAGAAACGGCCGGCGGGGGGAACGGGAGGCTGCCGGGGGCCGCCGGCTGAGCAGCGCTGCCGTTCGCAGGTACACCGGCCACTATTTCATAACCACCCTGCTCTACTCCTTCTTCCTGGGCTGCTTCGGGGTGGATCGGTTCTGTCTGGGCCACACCGGGACCGCCGTGGGGAAGCTGCTGACCCTGGGGGGTCTGGGCATCTGGTGGTTCGTGGACCTGATTCTCCTCATCACCGGAGGGCTGATGCCCAGTGACGGCAGCAACTGGTGCACCGTGTACTGAGCCGGGCTGAGCACACAGGCAGGTGGATGTGGCTCCAGCACGGGACTGGAGATGAGCTCCAGCTCTGGAGATGGGCTCCAGCACCAGACTGCAGATGGGCTCCAGCACCCGGCTGGCCCAACCTGGATTGACTTGGCTGTAATTTAACAATTACTCTCGTTAATTCCCCCTGCACAACCCACGGACACCAAACTGATAGTAGCTGTTTTGCTTGTTGGAAATAACCTGGATCCCTCCCCTTCCCGAGAGGAGGCAGTTCAAGGAATCAGACCTTGGCTGCTTTAGGAAGGAGACTGCAACTCCTCATCCTCAGCCGAGTGCAGGGGGCTGCAGGACCCTCGTGAGGGTGGGGGGGGTTTGTGCTGTGAGACTTTGCAAACCTTTCAGCTCGAGTAGCTCAACCCAGCGTGGCAGAGACTCTGGCAAAGCACCCAGCTCTTCACTCTGCAGTATTGGCTCAGAACTGTGCTGGCTGTGGGGGGAGCTGGGTTAGATTTAGGACACAGCCCCAGGGGAGCTCTGCATTCTGCTCTCTGATGGGTAGGGAAAGACAAAGTGCAGCAAATAAAGTTGCTATTGAGGCCTCTCCAAGCAGCACTTGTGGGTGTTGATGTGACTCCTCTTGCAGGCGCAGCCCCTGTGGGATGCTGAGACCTGTCTCTAGTGGGCTGTGGGACATAACATGACCTGTTTCTGCTCCTGTCCCCTGCCCCTCGTAGTCAAGAGCTGTGCTTTCCACCACACCAGTGCCAGGCCTGGTTCCCTGGACCTGCTGCTGGACTGTTGTGCTCTTTAAAACCACAACAGGTCAGTGTTTTCAACACCAGCCTTGCAGCAGGAGTGGCAGAGGCTCCTTTCCACCCAGAGCTGCAGGGAACTGCTGAGCTTTTGGAGAGCTGGGAAAGGGCTGGAGCTGCTGTGGGGCAGCCCCTGTCTGAGTGCCAGGCACCCCTCTGGCTCCAGAGATGGTACCAAACTGAGTGGGAGCTTCACACAACCTCCCCCCCAAAAGAGGAAGCCCCAGCAGATGCAGACAGAGACCTCACTGAGCTGAATAAAAGCAGGACAAGGAAGCTGCAGCAAAGCCACAGCCAGAAACAGACACAAAAATCCCTGTATGCAAAAGGCTGGTCACGTTTGACTCGAACCCAGCAAACGTGCACCCTCCATCCCCACCCAGCTCAGGACCCTCCAGTTGGGCCAGTTCCAGTGGAGCTGCAGAGAGGTTCAGCCTGACTGGGAATTCTGCCTATTCCAGTTTTGGTTTGTGGCTTATTGCAACAAGTCTCTGGAGAAACGAGGTTTCTATCCCATTTAGGTCATGACTAGTCTGAATTTGGCAGCTCCCAATAGGTCTCAGGGCAGAGGGGTGGGAGGCTTCATCATGGAACTACCACGGTCTTCATCCCGTGGAACAGGGCTGGAAAGCCCAGGGGGGGTGGAGGGAAATTAAGCAGCAAGCCAGAAAGAAAGAAAATAAATCTACTCCCCTGTGCATAAATCCCATCATCCTGAACATCTCCCCACGTCCTCAGCACAGCAGCTGCCAGCAGATTCCTTCCATGGATGAGGCTGTCACGAGCAACAGAGGAACACCAGGGCATTCCAACAGCTTCCCTCCTGCCTGTGGATTGAGGAAGGCAAAGGCAGCAGTGATCTCCCTGCCACCACCACATGCTCACCCCCATCACCACAGATGCCCACGAGCAGCTGGTTCTCACTGGAAAATGTGACCCTGACAAAAGAAGAGTTTTACTGGGACGTACCCGTGGAAGGGCTCGAGGTGAGTGGCAGCTGGAGCTGGCTCACCACCAAGTGAGACAATTCAAATTGCACCCTGGGTTGGGAGGGCAGGGCCAGGAGCTGGATGGGTTCTGTGCCAGGCTGCCCAGGGAGCTCATGTCTCTCACACTCTCCATCCCTCATTTTCTACAGGAGCAAAAACTTTTCCACTATGAAGCGACCCCTCCCCAGCAATTACCCACAACACACAGCCCAGAAAAACGACTGGGATTTCCTTCTTTATTTAAAAACACAGGGAACAAAGGGGTTCCATCTCCTGCAGGCAGCACTTACAGGCAAGGAGGGGGAGGCAGGTGACCCACAGCACAGGAGCAGCACCCGCCTGGGGCTCCCCAGCCCTAAGAGCACTTGAGATCCACAGCCAGCACTTGCAGAACAGCTGAAACCACTCCAGAGGTCCCAGAGAAAAGAGCAAACCCATCTCTCCCACCACTGAGATGCCCGGAATCCACACGAACCCCTGGGAAAGGGAATCCTGCAGCACAGCATTCTCAACAGGGAGCCTGCAGGGGCCGTGTTCACCCCCAGGCAGGGAGGCAGAGCAGAGGGGAGAGTTTGCTTTCTAAAGCACTGCAGAGCTCCATCGAGGTCTGGCTGCCTCTGCTTGGTCCTTGGGGATGGGAGAAAAACTCCTCCCTGCACCAGCACCTGCATCACAGCAGAGCTGGAGCCCAGCCCGACTCTGCACACACTCATCTCAGCCCTCAACTCCGTCCTGGGGATGCAGGAGGGTGGGAATGAGAAACAGGAATGTTGCAACAGCACTGGAGCCACTGGTAGTTTCTCCTCCTGGATAATTAACCCTAATTGTGCAACAAGCTTCTGTGCTACCATCCCAGGCCCGAGGAAACTGTGCAATTAGCAAGAGACAGAAGCCCTCGGTGCTCCCTGGTTTCCAAGCCTTGCACAGTCACCTCTGCGTGTGGTGTTCTCCAGAAATGAGGTCAGAGCCCTGTCACCAAGGGCTGTCACCATGACTGACAGCCTTGCCAAACTGCTCTGACATTCCTGAAGCACCACGGGAGGAGCCAAAGTGAATCAGCCTAAAAAAAAAACAAACCAAACAACCCAAAAACATAGAATTTCAAACACTAGTGCAAATAAAGCAAAAAGGAGAGGAAAAAGGAACAGTGTGATCTAGGTTTCTACAATTAAATAACAAATATGAACACATCCTGTACCATTTGCATCGATTCCCACTCATTTTCATAGTTTGGGTTCTCCAGCACCTCACTCTTGTCCCCTAAAGGGGGGTGGGAGCCCCATCACCACGAGGCTGAAGGAGCAGCCCCTGAGCTGGGAGGGGATCAATGCAGGGAGAGCTGTTGGGCTCATCAACGCTCAGAGCTCAGCAGATAAAGCTCTTCTGGAGCCTGAGCTGAGCACAGCTGTCAAACAGCTGGAGACCTGGAAAGGGCAGGGACAAAGCAGATTTTTTTTTGCTCCTGGGGAACACGTTGAGCTGATTTTGCAGAGCAGAGAACACGTAATGCCAAAAAAAAAAAAGAAAGAAAAAAAGAAAACAGCTTCATGCCAGGGCTGCCTTCACTTGCTCTTGCTTCAGCTTAATGAGATTCCAAAGCTCCTTGCTCTGGCACCCGGGCAAGAGCCCTCAAACAAAGGGTTTGATCCCAGCAGAACCCGCTGCCCACGTTGCCCGGAGCGATCCTCGCTCGGTGCCCACGGGCATCTCGGGGTGAGGACACCAGGGGGGCTCTTCCCTCCCAGAGCTTCCCACAGGCTGATTGCCACAGCTCCTGCAGGTGCCCCTGTGGTTATGGAGTGAATGCTGCTCTAACAAGTGCTGCTCACTGTCATTTGGGGGCAGGCAGCGGGCGAGTGGCCTGGACCAGTCTTCCCAGTTCCATTCACACCTCCCCACCCGGGCATGGCTTTCTGGTGCCCAGCTGTACACAGTGCAAATCCAACACCCTACCTGAGGATCCTCCTGCCCCCAGTGCCAACAAACCTTCCAGAGGGGCTGAGCAGGGAGCCAGCCCGAGTTTGATGGGGGCTAAGGATGTAAAAGGACATGATCAAAAGCCAACAGCTTGGTTGATATGTCACTAGTCAGGCAGTGTAAAGAGCTGGTTTCCTAAGGGGAAAAAAAACCCAGTCACCAAAAGGAAAGGTGCAGCTGCAGGCTGGCATCTCCCCCTCTGTGCAGGGAAGGTTGAGCAGCACGACAGGGGAGAAAAATGTTTTCCCAAACACAAAAAAAAAAAAAAAAAATAAAGGCCACGCTCCCCTTCATGCCTCTGGGACCTCCTGCTGCTTCCTCCAGGCTTGGTTTTGTGGGGGAAATTATGCAGTGGCAGAAGAGGATGCCCCCCATCCAGGCCACGCCGGGGACGTGCTAAATGTGGATCCGCCCAGGACAAAGCCCATGGGGGACCCCAGGGCACAGGTCCAGCCAGGTCCCACATCACAGGGAAGAGCAGCAGTGGAGAGAAGGGGCCAATCCACCCCCCAACAGGGCGAGCTCCTTCCGAGGTGCTGAGCTCACACACGGGGGGGGGGGACGACACACACTGACCATCCCGGGGGACCTCGCAGCGTCCCACAGGGACCCCCGGCAGCTAGGGAGCCACGGGGGGTGGCTCGGCCCCCGCTCAGACATCGGAGGTCCGGATGCTTTCATCGTCCAGGTCGAAGGCAAACGGCTTCTCCTTGAGGTGCTGAGGCTCCGACTTGTGCCGCAGGCGCTTTCCCGGCGCGGCTCCGGCGGCTCCCGGGGCCGGTGCGAACACCGAGTCTCTCACCCCCTCCTCCAGCCCCGCCTGCTTCCCACCCGCCTGCGGCACCGGCGTCCAGGGCTGCCAGGAGGAGGTGGAGGGGGATCTGCACAGCGCTCTCCTCTCCTCCAACCCCTGCCTCTGCTGCGACGGGGCTGAGAAGCCCCCCGGCTTGACCATGAAGGTGGATCTGGTGAAGGACATCTCCTGCGAGGACAGACACGGGGTGAGTGCCCGCTGTGGGGTTGGGATTCGGGGTATGCAACGCTGGGAGTCGTTTGCAAAGCTCTGGGGGTCAGACCCTGGCTCTTCCCATGCTCTGAAGGAAGGAAAAAAAAATCCCCAAACCCAAGCAAACAGAAAATCTGGGATTAAATGGCAATATGGCATCAGCTGTGTCTCAGAGCAGGGCTCACGCGGGTCCAGTTCAGGGTTTATGCAGGTCCAGTTCAATGGCTGATTCTCACTTTTCCATCTTGGTCAAGGAAACTTTTCCAGTGACTGCCAAACAAGCCCAGGTAGGGCAGAGACCTCATCCCAGGAACGGGCTAACCAAGCACCTCCACTAACCACTAACTTGATGCCTCACACATTGGCATAACCTTCATCCGTGCACTGGCATAACCATCCATACATTGGCACAACCTTCACCCACACACTGGCACAACCTTCACCAGACACTAAAGAGGAGGCAGGAAGGACAGGACCTACCCTCGGGCGGGTTTTCAGGGCCTGGATGGCCCCTGTGATGACTCGGATCCAGCTGTGCATGTCCTCGGGGCTGTCTGCCTGCAACGCACATCAGCCCCAGTGAGGAAAAAAAACCCCAAACCAATAAAAAAACCAACAACCCAAAACCCCAACAACCAAAATAAAAGTTGCTGGATCTCCCTGTGCTTTTGCTCTGCTTTTCCTGCTCACACAAACAGCCACTATTATAAATAAGCCCAAGGGGAGAAGTGAAACCACCCAGCAGTTCTCCCTCGGTGCCACTGCTGGGCAAAGCTACTCCCAGCTCATCTCCTGGGCTTTGCTGGCTGAGGGGCTGCTGGGGAAGAGCTCGTTGGCAGGAGCTTGGCCACCACGAGCTGTCAAGAGCTGAACTCACTTGGATGTAGAAGGTCCTGGAGCTCGTTATGATTTCAAAGAGGTTGTCCCGCATCAGGAGGTCACTAGAAACAGGGAGAAAGAGATGGTCACTACCCAGAAGTTGTTATAGATGGAAAATAAAATGAAATGTTTGTTTCCTTAGTTCATTTTTTACTGCAAGCCTTCGAGTTACTTTGATTTTATCAGTGCTTACTGCTAGACATTGTCCCAAGACTGCACAGCCACCTCTGCTTGTTTAAGGAAAACACCTTCAAACAGCTTTTGGCAGCTTTACAAACACCTTTGTTCTGCTGTCACGCGATGCTATTTACTGTGCAGGGCCACACACTCCATCTATGGACACAGGAGAGCTGGAGGAGCAGCCTGCCCAGTGGAGATGGCACTGGGAGAACAGGGATGGACAGTCTCCTGCATCCAGCCACACTGCCCCAGCTCCCCGCATGGGGTTGCACAAGAAGAGCAACTGGCAGCACAGCTCAGCCTGGCCCTGCCTTGCAGCAGCAGCTGCTCTTTGGGGTCCTCTGAGCTCCCCAAAGGAGGGACCCAAGTCCCCTTCCTGCCCTCCTCCAGTTCAGCTCCTTGGGGAGCTGCTTCCCACCAGTGGCCGGAGCTCCCGTTGGCCACTCAGACCCAGCACAGCATGGGGTGCCACAGGGAGAAGTGGGGGGACCATTACCCAGACTTGACCAGGCACTCGTGGGTCTTGCAGATGTCCTTCAGGAGGATGGAACGCAAGGGCTCCTTGTCCTGTGGAGACAAGGGGGGGTGATGATGGGCTTGGCTGTATAGGGGGGATGTGCCCACCAAGGAGCACCCCCGCCATGGACAAGCAGCCCCAAACCTCTGCTGGGGGCAGCCAGTCCCAAGTGGGGCCAGGAGGGAGGTGGGGGCTGCTCACCTGCTCACACTTGTAGTAACTGATGGAAAACTCATCCAGAACAAAGTACCGGCGCTTCCAGCTCTTCCTCTGGAAAAGAGAAGTGGAAGCCACTCGGTGCTGGGCTCCAGCACCCTCTTTGTGCTGTCGTGGTCCTGCATCCAGAGCATCCTCACAGCATCCCCAACCCACAGGGCCCCCCGCCTGGCAAAGCCACCCCTCTGCCCATGGCACAGGGACCCTGGCACTCACCACGTTCCCCTGCTTCACACAGTAGCCGCTCTTGAGGATGGGGGGCCCAGCAGGTGGCTTGGCAGCCGAGGTGGGGATGTAGCTCTGCGACCGCCGCAGCAGCGGGTGGGTGGCCACGTCACTGCCATCTCCTCCATCCCCCCCGTTCTGCAAGCAGACAGCACAGAGTCAGCCAGGAGAGAGCACAGAGGGGGAATTCCCTGCTAGAAGGCTGGACACCAGAGCTCGGGGGGGGGGAAGGGGAGCCCGAAGCAAGCCCCGGGTGCAGTGCTGCGTGCCAAGGGCTAATTGTGACGCCTGGACACGCAGAGGGAATGAACCAGCTCAGGAGCTGATGTTATCTTGTTGCACGCAGCTTTTCAGACCGATGCCTGAGAACTGTTCATCCTCTTGGCACCCACAAGTTTAAAACTGCAAGTCCCGAGGGCCAGACCCTGCCCCAGCACCACCCCCTCCACACTGCCCCTTCCCCAGCAGTGTCCTCCCCTTCCCCCTTGGCTGTGGAGAGGATGGTTGAGCTGAAACATCTACACTCATCTCCTTCCTCTGTCCCTTCAACCCCTTCCTCTGGCTCGGTGCTGAGGTTTGAGAATTGCCATGGTAGCCAGGGTGGCCCTGGTCACCACCACCCTTATATGGCACCCACACCGGTGCAACTGCTGGTGCGGTTAACCAGAGACCTGCCCTCCCTGCACCTTCCAGCACATACCAGAGGCTGCTCTGGTTGCTCCAGGACAGAGAGGAGCAGCCGTTTGACTGTCCCCAAAACTGCCACCTGGCACCTCCAGAGCAGAGCCCCAGCCTGGCCGGGGATGCCACCTGCTCCCCTGGCCTGGGCTGCGCCAGCTCTGCCAGGCGTGTCAGATGTGCACGTCCAAAAATGAAGCTGGGGATGCTGCTGTAATAGGGAACATTACACTCAGGGGCCAGAGTGATGCTGCTGGGCAATCTGGGGGTGCAACTGGGGCATGGGGCTCCCCGCTGAGGTCCCCGAGCTGCTGCAGGGCAGAGCCAGGAAACCACGGACACGCCCAGGAAGCTGCAGCAGAGCAAGAGCCATGTCACAGGGGGGCAAGCTGCAAGAGCACAGAAAGCATGCTGGCAGCTGATACAGCCCCTGTCTAACCCCTCAGTGACAGAAAAAAAAAAGTCAGGTGAGAGTTGAGGATGGAGCTCACGGCTCTTGGGAGGTGGTGACAGGCTGAGTCAAGAGCTGGGAGGAAAGAGCAGGTTTAACACATTGAAAAATCACAGGGCTGGTCACTGCCACTTGTTTGCACCCAAATGGCACCTGGGGAGTCAAATAAGGGGGCACAACCCTCCCCTGCCCTTCCCCACCTCACGCACAGGGCTGAGGCTCCAGCAGCACAAGGAAGGGATGGCTGGAGCCTGGATCATCCCCATGCCCCTCTGCACCTCGGGCACCTCCGCGGCCAGGGAAGAGTTAAAAGCGCCTGCCAGCAAAAAACCTCTGCAATGATCTAATTCTCTGCTCTATTTTTAGTGCTGTCACCAATAAGAGACAAGTGAGAGCCAGAGCCAGACAAGTGCCTGAAGGTGGGAGACACCGACGACCACGTGCACACCCGGCCACGTGGTGAGGGAAGGGGGTGCAGAGTCCTCCAAGTGGGGCCAACCCCCACCCCTGGGATGGGTCAGACCCCTCTGGTGGCAGCAACACGGGGTCCTTCTGCCCCCAGCCCCTCAGTGGGAGATCTGGACCCAGGAGATGCAGGGTGAACGATGCAGGATGGCACGGATGGGGAGCAGATTCATATCATCATCCTCCTCCTCCTCACACCCCCTCGTCTCATCAGACCTCAGAGCGAGACAAAAGAGAGGTGCACAGGGTGCTGAGTGCAGCTATTTATACACCCCTGAGTGGGAAGGGTTTGCAGCCACCGAGCTGGCTTCCAGAAATTAAAAGTGAAAACCAGCTTCCCCAACAGCCCCAACCAGAAACTGCCTCCAGCCCCACGGCAGGACCTCCTCCAAACCCTTAGAACTCCCCCAGATCCTGTGCCAGGCCAGGGGACCCAAATTCACCCTCTCTGCTGCTCCAAGATGTGGGGTGGAAGAACGACAGACAGTGCCCAGACCCTGCCAGCTCACCTGGTTGATGGAGATGGGAGTGTGGACCACCACCCCCCCGATGATCTCAGTTTTGTAGGCCACCTGGGGCTTCCTCTCCTGGGCCTGGGGCACCACTGGAAGCTTCGCAATCTCTGTGGCCGGTGGGAGGCTGCCACCCTTTGGCACCTATGGAAGGAGCAAAGGGGTGAAGGGCACAGGTGTGACCATGCTGGGCAGCCCTGCGCTGGGTACCATCGTCTCTGTCCTCCCAGCCTAAATGCAGCAGTGTCCCTTTACAAAATGACAAATGAACAAGCCACCAATGGTTGGCTGGGTGTGAGCCCCAGCCAGGAGGTTTGCAGGAGGCCCCGAGGTGGGAGATGAGAGGTGGTGAATAATTCAGCATCAACTCGCACCAGTCTGCGACTCAACTCTGCAGCCTGACAAGTCTCTGGGACACTTGCTCCTTTCATTGTCCCCGCTCGAGTTGCATCCAGGCTTAATGACCAGCTCTCCTCTGCCTAACGAGGCTGAGCAGCAGCAAGCCCACAGCCAGGTGCTCACTCAGACACTGGTCTCTGGCTGCATCTCTGCAGGCAGCAGGGCAAGGGAAGGAGCTGCATCTCTGCAGGCAGCAGGGCAAGGGGGAAGGTGCTGCTCGGTGCCCAGCACAGGGCAGAGCTGCTGCCAGCTCCAGCTCCTCGTGCAGAACTCAGCAGAGTCCCTTGGAGTCGTGGTCACCCCAGCCTGCTGCTCACCTCACACCTTCAGCCACTAAAGCCCTGGCTATGAAGTGAGCACACAGGGTGAGGAAACACAGGAACTGATGTGCCAAGAGCAGAGAAGTCTCTGTGAGAAACGGAAGCTGAACCTGGATCTCTGCACCAGGAGCAGCACCCAAACTACTGCCCCAGCCTTCCCATCCCACCACAGCCAGTGGTGGCTTCCCAGCACAGCCCAGGAGAAGAGGGAGACCACCCAAAGGCCAAAGGCTGATTCCAAAGGGTCTAAAACCCAGCACATCTCCCTGTGCCCTTCTCTCCATCCACACCAAGACGATGAACCCACTGCACCCTGGAGCAGCCCTAAGAAACCCTGGTGCAAAACGGAGCCCTTCAGGAAGCTGCAGAGAAGGGAGGAGGATTTCCCAGGCAGGGCAGAGCGTCAGCATCACCCGCACCCCGTGTTTCCCAGCCTGCCCGTGAGAACCCCTCCCTGCAGGGCTGGATGAGCCGGTCGGCCGGTCGGGGCACAGCCAGAGTTGGGAAGGGCTGGTCGAGATCAGGGTATGGAAATCACTGTGGTTTGTTGCAGAAACAGAAGAAGTGTCTCTTCCTCTGCAGCTCCCACCTCGGCCAGCCCAGCAGAGCAACCACACGGGCGGCCCACAGGCAATTACCCCAGAGGAGGTTACCCGGGTGGAACAGCCAGACAAGCATCACTTAAAGGCTCTGGTTACAACTCCTACCTGGTTTTGGAGGTGGTTTTTTTTTTATTTGGTTGGGGGTTTTTTTGTGGCCAGCATCACTCAAACCCAGAAAAGAGAAGGTACAAGCCAGAGCCAGTGCAGTCAGTTTGGTGGCTTCAGGCACAGAGCTTGTCCCATTTACAGATTTACAGATATTTACATATTTATATTTATATTTACAGATATGAAAAGAAAACACAAGCCAGGTCTGGTCCTGGGGATGAGTTTCCTACAGAGACAACACAGCACTTGGGTGATTTTAAACAAAACCAAACAAACAAAAAGAAGGAAAAAAGGTTCTCTGATAGGACCCAATCCTAAACTGTCCATCATGATTTTCCCTTATGTGTAGCTCACAAAACACGACCCTGCATCAGCGCACGACCCCCGCTAGCATTAAACATCAGTGGTACTGCAGCAACACAGGAGCTGCAGAGCCCCTGCCCCCTCTCACAAGGATCCCCCCCTCATCCCAGGGTTGGAGAGAAGCCACCCTGGGAACACCCACCCCTGGCACACGGGCGCTGCCAGCTGAGCATCAAACCCCACGTGTGGCCGAGTTCTGCTCCGCTGCGTGAGAGCGGCAGCGCAGCCCGTCCCTCATGGCCGGGAGCAGCGGGCAGCTGAGGAGCACAGACTCCCAGAGCTGCCGGGTCAGTGGCCATGGGTTCCCGGCTGAATGAGCACAACACTAAATGAGGGGAGATGGCAGAGAAACTCCATCAGAGCCAGGCACAGCCCCGCAGTGCGGGGCACTCGCTACGCCTCGTCACAAGACCCGGCGTTCCAGGGAGAATAAAAATCGAGTAAATAAATTATTGAAGCACAAGAAAGATGCCCTTTGATGGCCGCGGAGAGGAGTTGGTTACACACAATCCCAGCCAGCAGCGACAGGAGGGAGAGGTCCCCAGAGCAGGCAGGGATGGGGATGACTCCTGCAGGACCTTCCCCAGGGTGCAGCCACCGTTGCCCACAGCAGCTGGGCAAGGAGGGCAAAGATGCAGGAGCAAAGAGAGGCAAAATAAACCCAGAGCGGGAGAATCCCTGGGGATGGTGGAGAGAAAAAACCCTGTCCAAAGCCAGACCCCTGCAATGGGTCACTGCACAGCTCTGGTGACAGCAAAATGAGGTGGCAAAAGACTAAAAGCACACTAAAAGCTGTGCTGCCAGCACATGTCCCTCCTCTGCTCACAGCATTTCTCCCGCAGGTCCAGCCCAGCCCTGTGTGCTGGCAGAACCCCATACAGCCCATGTGGGAGCTCTGCTCTCATAAGGACATTCAGGGCGCAGTCCCCTGGGAGCAAGGGGGTTTCAGGAGCTACAGCCCCATATCACAGCTCCTCCACACAACAGAAAACCAAGGGATGCACCAGAAGCAGAACCATCACCAGAAGGAGCATGAGCCAAAAGCTGCACCTCTCTCCTTCCCCAGCACAGCCTGGCAAAGTTGGGCACAGACCAGCTGCCAGGCCAGGGACAGCCTGGCCACCACCAGCACCACTGCTCAGGTGGGACTGGGGAGGTGAGGGAGAGCGGAGCAGAGTGAGAAGGGAGAGCAGAGCTTTCAGGTGCTTATCAAGAGGCCCATCAAGGCAGGACAAGGCAACTCCAGAGATGAGCATCATGCAACCCACCGTGATCTTACTGGCCCGGTTCAGCGCCTCCACCCAGTCCTGCAGGTCCTTCTGATCGCTGGCTTGTAAGAAGTAGCGCTGAGATAAAGCGTTGATAACTGCCAGAGGAGGGAAGGAGGAGAAGAGTTAGGGATCCCCCGTCTCGTGATTAGCATGACTAAAACAAATGAATCAATCAACAAGACAGCATCTCCCAACTCCCCGTCCCAGGGCGATGTGCAGACACCGCTCTCGTAACCTCTCGCATGGAAACGCGGCCGAGGGGCGTGGAAGGGGATGCAGCAGCTGGATGTGGCCTTGCACCAGAGCCTGGGGAGGGCAGGGACGCAGCCAGGCTCTGGCATGGCCCAAACCAGGATTAACTGGGTTAACAGTGCTGCAGTTACTCTGCTGTACAAGACGTTCGAGGGTCCCATGGAACATCCTTTGCTCAGCACTTGGGTTTTGACTCTCACCCCGGCATGGTGTGAGATGGTCTCAGGATACATCTCCTGTAGGAAACTATTGCAAAGGGGACGCTGCTCCCTTGGGACAATACGTGCTCATGCTCACATTGCTGCTGCTTTAAACCCAAGTTCATGGCTCACACAATCAGAGGCAGCGTGTGTCAGGCTCCCCTTGGCAGATCCCCACCAGGGACCCCTCACTCACCAAAACAGAACGGAGTTTTCGGCTTCTGTTTGGGGGTGGCAATGCTAACCTGCAAAAGAGCAAATAGGAAAAAATAAGAAAATAGCACATGCTAATGGCACACAGAGGAGCTGGGAGCTTCCATCTGCACACCCATGACAGAGGAGAAGTTGATTCTCCCCAGGCTCCAGCCCAGTCCACATTCCAGCTCCTGAGCCCCCAGTCCAGTGTGAACACCACAGCATAAGCATGGGGATGAGGAGCAAGAGACCAGCTGGTGGCACATCGTGTGCTGCAGCCTTGTCACGCAGTACCCAGCAGCTGCTGCAGCCCCAGGGAAGGAACATCTGCCTTCCCCAGCCCTGCAATCACCCCCATCTGCAAACAAGGAGGAGACCTGGCCAGCAGGCAAGACCCCCAGCAGCACGGACGCTGGGCTGACTGGGACCCCCAGCAGCACGGACACTGGGCTGACTGGGACCCCCAGCAGCACGGACACTGGGCTGACAGGCAGCACAGACCTTGGGGCACTGGCACGGCCCGTGCCCACGAGGACACACGGGTGGCGTGAGCCCAGGAGCTGCAGCAGCTGCACGAGCCCCCAGGAACCGGGGCACACGCGGCACGGAACACACGGTCCCGGGGGAAGGTCGGCTCCCAGACGGGGTTTTCACCCCCCACCATCCCCCCCGGCGCCGGCCGACGTGCGGCGAAGGACAGAAAGCTTTCAAAGGCCTTGAAAACACGAGTTTCTGCTGGACTAACACAGTCGCTCTTGTCAGCAATTAAGAAAATTGAGGGAAAATAGCAGTGGTTTCTCCCTAAAGAGCAGGAATCATTTATATAAGAATAATATTCCCCGGGGGCTCCAAGCACAGCATTCATGGGGTATTTATTCTGACAGGCTTCCCCCTTTGGAGCCAGTCTATAATGCTTTAAATATGTTTTCTCAAGCAAACCTCCATTTTTCTGGCATATTTACTGTTGGTAGCTAAAGCCGCTGGCATAACCCGATCCTGCAGTTTGTGACCAAATGCTGCCCTACAGCAATTTTAATTTAGAGTAAAACATATATAATTTATAAGTGAGGCTCTTTCCGAAATGGGGAAGGCTCAACCTCCCAGCACTGCTTCATCTGCACTTAATTTATAAATCATGATTCAGCAGGAACAGAGAGATCTGACCAATCCTTTACCCAGCTCCAGAGCAGAGCCCGGCGACCAGAGCCCCCCCAGTCCCCATGGCAGGGGCCAATGGGCAGCTCCACACATTCCAGTCACCAGCCCCACAACAGCTGTCATTTATCGTGCCATCCCTGCCTTCCCATGGAAGAGATAATGCCACTGAGATGCACAAAAGACAAAGTTTCCAGGTCTCATCCATCAGGTTGCTGCCCTCTAAGCACAGGAAGAGCTACTAGTGTTCCTGAATCCATCACTAGAGAGACCGTGGGACTCTCTCTACCTCCTCATCTTCATCAGGCCTGACCTAGGACCTGGGTGGGAGGCACCACACTGGGGTTACAGGGCTGAGCACCTAAGTGATGGGCTTTGCAGCATGAGAATAAACCCTGGCTTGGTCCAGTGCTGGAGTAGCAGTGCCATGCTGGTTGCCAGCTCCAGCTCACACCAGCACCGTGCTCCCTTCCTCACTCAGCCTGCTCCACGTCCTTCCTCCTGGCTGAGCAGTTCCTCTTCCTCCTGTGCCCCAACCCTGCCTGGTTCATGGGTGAAGCGACGCTCCCCACTTCCCACAGACCCGCTCAGGCAGAACCAGGACCCCAGGCAGGACGAGACAAGTCACCACCTCTCCTCAGAAAGCCACAGGGATAAGGGGACAACGGGGAGCACTCATCTTCCCTGGGCCCCACCCTGAGATTACCTTGGAGATATAGGTCAGCTGCAGAGATCCGACAGCACCCGCACCGATAGCCAGGTTCTGCAAAACATTTAATGGGAGTTAAATGACAGGGAGGATGGAACAGAGGCGAGTCAGGCTGTCATTAGTGTCATTGGGCTCAGGCAGCAAAGGCTACTGCTGCCCTGGGTCGCTGCCCTTTGTGCCCCTGGGTCATCTCACCCCCGACACGGCTGGGACTGGCCTCGCCGTGCTGCACCCAAGCAGGTCCAAGAGCTTGGACCTTCCTGGTCCAAGAGCTTTTGCTGCAATGGCCCCACTGCCCAAATGACAACTATTTCTCCCATAACCTCTTCTCCTGCTTGTTATCACTGCCTCTATGCCAAGACACAAGGGAGCTGTCACACCCCACGTTGGCACAGCATTTCTCTGGACTCCTCGACTCTGGTGGTGAGAGCTGCTGCTGGGGCCATGCTGGGGATCACAGAAGTTGCAAGGGGCTGCTCTGCTGGAGCTGGGTCGTGGCCATGCTCAGCCACAGGAGACCCAAACTGACAAGTGATGCAGCAGACCCGGAGGAGCTGCCTCCTCAGGCAGCCCAGCAGGGACCACAGGGTGCAGCCTTACCTGCGGGTTGTCCATGTACCACAGCAGGCAGTTGGCCTGGGTGTCCAGGATGAAATAGCGCCGCAGAAACTTGCCACAGGTCTCATTTTCCTCAATGTCCAGGAACCCGCAGATACGGTTCTGTCGATCCAAGTACGGCATGCCGGGCTCCTAATCGCATCACCCTGGGGAGAGGAGATAGGCAGGGGGTGGTGGGTGCTCTGCTCCTGCAACCCCATGGCTACTGGACAAGCTCCCTGCAGGTCCAGTTTCCTGACCCTGCCTCTCCCAGGCCTCCACAGCCTGCAGCTTAACACACAAAAAGCAAAGTCAAATAGCTAACACCATGCATTCACACCATGGGGAAGCTGCCAAACACGCCTCTGTGACGAGAAGGGTGCCAGCCCCGGGTGCAGGCAGGAGCAGGGCAGGTCAGACCAGCAGGCAGGACCAAAATAGCTCAGCAAGGAAATGCAGGACCTTGGAAAATCAATCAAACGCTCACCAGCCTGGCCCTGAGACCACTCGTGGCACAGGGCAGGACCATGGCCACGCGATGCCCTGGGGAAGTGACAGATGGATTCTGAGTGACAGCCCTGGGCCCCAAACCACCCCTGTCACAGCAGAGACCATGTCCCACAGAGCTGCCCTCAGCAGCATGGGGTAGCCCGTGCCACGGCTCAGCCCACCAAGAGAGGGCAAAGCAGCCACAGAGGATTTGACACCAGACACCAGGTCCCTGGGAACCGTAACACTAAATAATCCCGAAGCAGCCCGAGTGCTGGAGAGAGCCCGAGCACACTCCCAGGAAATGGAAAACAATCTGCAACTCCAGCAGAAAATCTGTGCAGCCAGGATGCCGAGTCAGCAGGGAAAACAATGACCCATCGCCGCGGGGCCAAGCTGTGTCACCAGGTCTGCCGCGGGCACCGACCCTCCCCGGCGATGCCCCCCAAGCCTGGGTGAGCTGGTGGGGGGTCAACTCTGAGCTCAGCTTGGCCGTAGCAGCTGCAGAGGAGCAGAGCTGGGCTGCAGCACCGACCTCCTGGGCAACCACCGTGCAAAGCCACTCTGCAGAAGCAGGAGAAACACTGTGCTGAGCTGCTGTGACATGGGCACGATGCCCCTGAGCAGCTGGGCAGGAGACCGTGGCAGCCACAGTCACGGGGCTTTGCTCGTGTCCCCCATGGGTGCGAGACATGGAGGGTCCCTAAGCATTGCTCCCAGTCACTCTGCAGCAGCAGCAGCAGTCACTTTGAGTTAGCAGGAGTAGGTGTCCATTGCCACTCCTTTAATGTGGCAGCAGCTGCCATCCTCGCTGGCTGCAGAGCTGTAGGGAGGGCAGCCCCTCAGCACTGCAATGGGGCTGATGGTCTCCAGCCCCCTGTGGGGAGTGAAACCAGCAGCCAGGGCTGCAGGGCACATCCCTCTCCTGGGCATCCACCTTGGATGGAGGCAGCAGTTAGTGAAAGGATCAGAGCTGAACCCGATGTGGTCTGTCTGGTAGAAGAGGGGCAACTTGCACAGGTGCCAGGCGTGGAGGGTGCACGAGTGAGAGATCTCATGCAGAAAAGGAGGAAATACTATTTTTGAGCTGAGTAGCTGCAGGGGAGTGGGGCCCTGAGAGGCGAGTGTTGTGCAAGAGCTGTGGTGCAGCTGCAAAGGTAGATGGTGGCAGAAACCAAGTCAACCTGCTGCCAGGATCTCGGAGTTTATCACCAGTGTTTCAGAGATGGGTATCAGGGTTTGCTAAGAGGGAAATCGTTCTGCTTCAGTAGAGGAGCTTGGTTTAAAACAACACATCTGCCCTGATGCAAAGGTTATGTGGGCACTTGGCATTTTACTGCTTTTTTTGTGGGGTTATTTTTGTGGCAGGGGGAAGCACAGAGAAAGCAGATTCCCAAGTGCCTTCAGCCAGAGCAGTATGTTCAGACCAGGCTGCACAAATTACCTCTTCCTGCTGCTGCTAATACAAGTCCAGAGTTGTCTGCTTATGAGAGGGATGAGAAAGAGCAGAGGTGTGCCACAGGCAGCACAGGGATGAGCCCCCAGCCCCTCAGGACACCTCCCAGGACTCCCTGCCTTCACCCTTCCACCCTTAATTAACAAGGGCTTGGCTGAAAACTCACAAATGAGCTCTTCTGTGAGCTGACCTCAGATTGCACTTGGATAAGGAAAAACCTCTGTGGAGACGAGATTGTGATTGCTCCAAACTCACCCTCCAGACTGTGTGCCCCACAGCTGGGCTCCCCATCCCCTCACATCCCACTGCCTGCAGGACATGAACCATCTCTCTCCTCACAGCCACTGAGAACTGCACTTTTCCATAGGAAAAGGGTAAAAAGTAACATCTCCAGCTCCATCAACATGTAGATATCTGGTCCCCCTGCTCAGGAACTCCAGGAGGACCAGAAAATGTTCAGTTTCATTTACGTTTACTATTTACACAGCACTTAGTAAACCCCAAGTCATAAATATTTCTATACTATGAGTTTGATGTAGGAAGGACAGAGACTAAACCTGAGGGTGAGAATAAGAAGAAACTGACAGAAATTCAGTGTAATTTAAAAGTCTGGATGGGTCCCTGAAGGCCTCACAGTGAAAAGCTTCAGAGAATTGACCTTAGGAAAACACAGTGGACATCACACCAGCACTGGGCACAGGAAGCTATGATTTGGGGGTGATACCCACACCTGACTCCCAGAGGCTAATCTGCCATCCAATAACTACCTGAACTTCCCAAGCACTGCACCAAATCAGGCCCTCGGGATCTCATTATCAGATCCTGATTATGAATTTATGCCATTTTGTAGTGCAGACTTCCAGGACTCTTCTCTGTCTCTGAAGCCACCAACTTCCCAGCTTTTTCAGAGTCGTAATATCCCACCAAAAAGGACAACCCTTTCCTGGCTTGGTTAATGAGATGACGAAAGCCTGATGGCTACAGAAGACAACTTAGAGCAAAAACACCTCTTCCTGCCTCCCGAGATACAGGCAAGCACATCCCAGGGGCAGAAGGTGCAGGGCACTGTCCAAAGAGCACCCCAGACCCTCTCTGAGGTCACTGCTGGCTCAAAAGCCTCGTGTGAAGCCACACAGCCAGACTTTCCAGGAAGCAACCAGGACCCAGCACCAACACCACTACCCACACCCTGCTGTCCTGCTCCTGGCACAGCTACGGCCATGAGGGCACAACCCAGGACACCCTACAGCAGAGAAAGCCAAAGGGAGGGGAAGTTTGATGTTCAGAACACCACAGCAGCTCTGGCCAGAAGCATCTTCTCAGTGTCTCACTCCACTGCACAGCTCAATGCACCTGCAGCCACATCCTCCTCCTCCTCTTCTCTCATGCCTGTCTGTCTGGGCTGACCCGGTGCTGGCTGGGGTGCAGGATGACTACCTTGGTTTCGTGATGCCCAAGCTGAGATACCCACGGCCCCCACACCGCCCTGAGGCTGCCCGGGTGGCGCAGGACGATGGCTAAAAAACCGCAGCAGTTGCAGCACCGCTTCCTTTACCTGGTCTTGCAAAGGAGTTTCCAGAGCTCGCCCTGTTCGAGGTCTGTCCGGAGGCCGAGAAACGAGACAGGCGGTGGCGGCAGAGCCCAGCAACTAACTCCTGCTAACTCCAGACGTTGGCCTTAATGAAATCATTAACCTGTTGAACGGCGGGCTGGGGGCAGCCAAGAATCGCTTCTTCATCTCACCACCAAAATAAAATAAAATAAAAGCTGCGAGGGGAACACGCTCCGAAACAGCTGCGGATCCCAAATCCTCCCGGTACTTTTGCTATCGATCCCGCAAACCCCAAGCGGAGACGAGCGCCAGCATCGCTCCGCATCTCCCACCGCCAGCCCGTTCCCCACGCCACGGGACACCCCGGCAGGAGCAGCCCTCGCTCCCTCCGGCTCTCCCCATTCCCTCGCTGCGAGCACCGACGTGCAGAAGCGATTTGCTCCGCTGCAAACCCCGAGGAGGCCTCTCTCTCCCTCCCGCCCACCCCTAGCCGAGGCACGGATGCTCCCAGCTCCTGAGCTTCCAGCTTCTGCCCCATCCCTGCACCCACGGACCAGCCCCACGGAGGCTGCTCCACCCCGGGGCCGCGCCGCCGCCTCCCAACCCTCTCCCGGCTCCTGGGAAAGCCCCTTCCCGGGGTGTACGGGAAAGGTGGGCGTCCCGCCGAGCATCCCCCGCCAGCGGCTCCGGAGCGGGGACGGGGCATCGGGGGGTTCCCCGAGCCCCGACACTCACCCCGCTGCGTCCCCGGGCTGCTCGCCCCGCGCATGGCCGGCGGAGCGGCGGAGGGAGGGCCGAGGGGGTGTGCCCCTGGCTCAGCCCTCGCTTTTTTCCGGGTTAATTACGTCTACCATTAGCAAACCCGGCCCCGGATGTGAGTGCGGGGCGCGGGGGCGGCTCCGAGGGCCGGTGGGTGGGTGTCAGTCCGTCCGTCCGTCTGTCTGTGCGTCTGTCCCCCGGGCACCTGCAGCGGCACCAGCTCGCTCCGCGCCCCCGGGCAGCCGCCGTCGGGGTCTCGCTGCACAGCCGGGTGGGAAACCAGCCCGGTCCCCGAGCTGTGCATCTTCTCCGCGGGGTGGGAGAGCTCCTCCGAGAGCCCCTGCCCAGCCCCTGCTCTGCTCCTTCCTGGCAGATGCCCCCAAACGCGCCAGCAAAGCGCTCAGTAAATCACCATCCTCTGAACGGCTCCTGCTCCATCACCGGGAGCTTGGGCAGAGGTGTTTTTTTTTTTCCCCACAGCAGCTCAGCACTTGCCGTGCAACGTGTTGTGAAGTAAACGCGTTGCTTCAACCCCCAGCGTTTCCTATGGCCTGGGTCGTTTTTAAAACAAAGGGGTCTTTCCCCGTTCCATGTTGCAGAACGTTACCCAAAGGCTGTTACTGAAGCCATGTGTGTTCATTGCTCTCGGCTCCGTGTCATCACCCCCAGGGACAGCCAAAAACCACAGTCTGTCACATCAGCGAGCAGCCGCCAGCCCCTGGCAGATACAGCGCCCTGGGCACAGCTGGCGAGGGCCGGGGGAGAGCCCCGTGTCACCAGGCTGTCGAGCATGGAGTGTGGCATCAAATGGAGACGAGTCACCCAGTTTGGTCACGTCTCCTGCAGAGGCATCCCTTGGGAAAGCTGCTGCTACAGCTCGGGGTGGATTTGGGGGGGCAGGAACCTGTGCCACCCAGGACAGCACAGCGGCTGCACCCTCAGAAAACCCCTGCTGCTTTCTCTCTGGAGCTGCATCTGGCCCCAGACAACTTTCTCCCAGCGTGGGTGAAACCGATCCTGGCGCTGTGGAGGGTGTGCAGTGACCCTTGCTTGAGCAGACACCACCCAAGTGCTGTTTTCCCAGTATTCTGCACCAGAGGTTTTGGGTTTTTTTTTTTTCCCCAGAAATCTCCCATTGGACCCTGACAAGGTTGTTTTCCCCATTTCTCGTCATCCAAAGCACAGCTTTCAGCACCCTGAAATAAACGTGTGAGGCTCCAGAGTCATGGCTGCTTCTCTGGCCACACGCTGGATGAGCAGCAGCTTCCCCTCCCCACTCTCATCCCTTCATGCTTTCCCCGTTGGGGGACAGTCCAACCCCACGCCCTGCCAGAAGCTGCAGCCCAAACTGCATCATTTATTAATTACATCAGGAGAAAAGAAGCAATGACCTCCCTCCTCACCTCCTGCCAGCGCTCCCAGGAGCCCCAGTGGGACCTTGTGCAGCTCACACCCCGAGTGACTGCAGCCAGGTGCCTGTTTTGCTGCATGACAGAGCAGGATTTTGGTGCTGCCCCTCACATACCTGTGGAGGAAAGGGAAGCTCAGTGCAGCTGGAGGGATGCTCGTCGCACTGCTTGTCTCCCTGCACACACAGAGCCTAAGGCCTGTCCTTGCCCGGCTGCAGACACTGATGGAGCTGGATCTGAAAGTGTCGAGCACTCACTGTAGAGCCTTTGAAGGTGCTATAGGGGAACCAAAACCTGAAGCATGAAAAAACCACCAGTTATGTAAATATAGGCCACGGCACTGGGTTATACTTAGAAAATAATAATAATAAGAGAAAAAAAAAAAAGACAAAAAGCAAGCAAGTAAGCAAAGACAGAGGAAACAAGATGGTTTGTTAAAGCAACTTCCCCGTCTCAAAATAAGGCCAGGCTGCTCTGATGAGGGAGGACGGGGCCACATCCAAGCTCTGGGAGTTTCAGTGGTGGAAACCCACCAGCCCACGACAACACTCTCCCACCTCAGACCCAGGTTTGTGCCTGTGCTGAACAGTTTCACCTCAGGCAGGCAGCAGCACACACATGAGATGCAGGTAAAAAAAGCAGAGGTGAGTTGCAGAGCTTCAGTGCTGGGATTTCAGCAAAACCTCACCCACACCCACCCAGACCCTTGTCCACCCCACACGTGGCAGCTCTCGCAGGAGCTCAGCCTTTCTTTTTCCCCCCTCTCCCCATCCCTATTGGCTTGCAAAGACTAAACTGTTCCACGGAGTATTTTTATACTGGGGCAGCTCTTGCAGACCTTGTGACTCGCACCAGAGCCTGGCTCTGAAGCAGCTCCGTTTGCTACGGGCACATCACATGGCAGCTGGTCACACTGCTGCTCTTCCTTTATTCTGAGAGCCTTTCACTTCTCCTCCTATGATTTTCAATGTATTTTGCTGCTGTGGCCTGCCTGGGGGTGCGAGAAAAACCTTGAGCAGGCAGAGATGCCCCATTAGCAGAGGTAGGGGCATGAGGGGATTCCCAGGGCAGAGCAAGACACTGCCCCAGAGGCCTTAGATGTCCCGCCAGCATCCAGGAGCCCCAGAGGGAAATACCCTTGATGTACTCAAGGGAAGGAGCAGGGTCCACAGCAGACACACAGTAATCTGTTCTCCAGACACCACCCCTCCAGTGGCAGCATCCCTCTTGGCTGCTGTTAACCCCCACAAGCCTCACTACCCATACCCTCCAGGACGTGTGACCCTCTTACCAAGGTCCCTGTTTCAGCAGCATCGCACAGCAGGGAGTTCCAGGGCTGGATCCAAGCATGCTGAATTATTTCTTCTGTTCAAACTTGCTCTTTTCAGTTTCAGTACCTGTTCCCTTTTTTTTTCAGGCATTATGAGTAAGGGAAACTTCCAGCAGATTGCTTTGCTGGAGGAGCAGCAGCTGGGCTTCCAGTCAGCAGTTTGCTGCCTTCTCCTGCATTACATTTCTTGCAGTCAAATTCCCACTCTGCTCTCCACAGTCCCAGCCATTCTTCTCTCTCCTCCCTCCCCTTCATTCCTTTCTTTCCCTCTCATTCTTGTTCACTCACTTTTACCATTCTTCCTCACAAAACAAACCAGCAACAGGTGCTTCTTAGGGTCATTCTAGCAGAGCTTTAAGCTGGGTGAACACCAGTCGCCCCAGCCCTCAGACCAAGCCCCACACCACAGTGCTGGTGGGATTCACCTGGGACCTCCTGAGCACAGCCCCAGTGCCACCAGAGGCTCTGAAGAAACCTCAAAAGCTTTGGTCTTATCCCAGTGTACAATTTCCCACAGAGCAGCTCATCCGGAGTCCCCCACGTCCTGCATCCTCCTCAGCCACCCCACAGTTTCATCTCCTCCTTACCTCAAGCAGGTGCTGCTTTTCTTCTCCTTAAGCTTCAAAATCTCCCACCAGGAGATTTGGTTTTTTCTTTCTTTTTTTTTTTTTTTTTTTTTTTCCCTGTTTGTAATAAGCATCCCAAAGTCACCTTTCTTTCTTTTTCCCTGGAAAAGAGAAGCAGCAGCTCCGAGCAGGGTTTGAACAGCAGCGTTTATTCGACTGGCGGTGGCTCGACCTCCCCAGTGCTCTCAGCAGAGGTGGCCGGGGTCGAGCAAACCCACGTCCCTAGACTATTACAGAAGCAGCTACTCCAGGCTGGCTGCCCCTCACCCAGGAGCCTCAGAGCCAGCTCAGCAGCAGGTTCCCAGCCAGTGCAGCAGCCAACAGGCTGGGGAGGTGCCGTGGGGGGGTCCCCCCAGCACTCCGGGAGCCCCTCGGGGGCCCATTGCAGTCGTCGCTGAAGCAGCACTGCAGGGTGGCCCCGCTGGAGCCACCACGACGTGCCTGGTCACAGAAGGACTTGTAGGAGCAAGATTTAATGACGCTGTCTGCAAAGAAAGGGACACACAACGTGGGTCAGGGACTCCTGGGCATCGGCGGCTTCACCGCTCCCCTGCCGGGTCCCAGCACGTGGAGTTACAGATGTGGAACAAAAGGGTCTCCCTCCTGTCCATGGGACTGCCAGGAGAGCTGAGCAGTGGTCTGGTGGACAAGGGATGTCCCCACGGTCTCGTTGTCCCACAGCATCGTGTCAACATCCCCGTGACACGGGTCTAAGTCACTGTGGAGCACATTGCACAGCACCGCTGTGAAGTAGTGACCACATATTCATATCTGGGTATGAAAATCTGCATAGCCAAGAAAGGGCTTTTCTCAGACCAAAAGCACGTTTTTGAGGAGCTAAAACTTTAAAAAAAAACCCAAGTGGCTCATCCCTGCTTCACGGGGACAAAAGGAAACCAGCTCCTGGTCTTCTCTGGCAGGTTCTCTGCTTCTCCTCACCCCCTGGTCCCCGCTGGCACCTCTAATCCGCTTCCAACCCCTCAAATCCCAGCACCCCAAGCCCCTCCCCAGCCCAGCCAAGGGACTTACTGGGCGCAGTGATGGTGGCGCAGGCGTCTGCGTACTGGGGGCAGCTGTGGGAGCCCTGCTTGTTGCAGTCGCTCTCGCTGGATGCGATGCATTTGTGGCATTTCAGAGTTTTACCTGCACAGAGAGGGGAAGAGGAGGAGGGAGAGCAGCAGTGACGTGCAGTCTCTGAGCTCCAAGTGCTGTTGCCAGTCTGTGGATCTCACAGCCACAGGGAGTCCCGGGCTGGTGCTGATCCCAAGCAGAAATGAGCAGCTTCAGCAGCCTGGGACTGGCGTGCCTGGGGCATGCAGCAGGTTTTGGGATGGGGGGGCTCTGCTCTCCGTGAAATTCACTGTTCCCAGCGTGACTCAAAACAACGAGGGATAAAAACTGAGCAGGCTGGTCCTTCTGAGTCCTGGCTCTGCCAAAACTCCCTGCAACTTGGAGCTCTGTAACTCCATTTACAGTGAAAAATAAGTAGATATAATATTAGAAAAAAAACCCCAACCACCTTAGATCTTTGTCTCCTTGTGCCAAATTTTGTTTTAATGGGAATTTTTGGAGGGAGAAGGGAGGATTTGTCTAACCTGTGGAAGCAGCTTTTGTGCATCTGTGTCTTTAAGCTACAGCAGCTCCCCTGTCCCACCTTCTGCTAGGAAAGTGCACCCCAAAGGCCCTGCCCCAGGGAAATGATTCTTCTTTTCACCAGCAGTGAAAAGAAGAATCATTTCCAAATAACCCTCAAAGGCAGCCACAGACAGGGCAGAAAATCCCCAGCCCCTCTCGTGGCCAGCACTCTGTATGTCAGAGCTGGTAACGGGGATAAGAGCTACGTGACCCTTCAGGAGAGGAAAATACAGAATTACCAGAGGTCCCAGCTCAGTTCAGGAGCCAGCTGAGTAAATGTGAAAGAGTTGTTACCGTTTTCCGACAGAAAGAGGCTTTAAATAACAGCACCGGTTTAAATAGCTGCTGACAAAGCACCTCCCCCTTCAAAAAACCCAAACCTGAAGGTCCTGCTCCTGCCTGAAGTAACGAACGCCTGATTTTGATAGTGATGGTTAAAATCTCTGCTTTGCTGGCTGAGCAGAGCCCTCTCGTGGCAAGCGGGACCTGGCTCCTGGGCAGCAGGGTGGGTCTTGCAGGAGGTTGTCTTGTGGGAAAGGAGAAAACCAGTATCTCTGAGAAAAGGAGGTTTTATGGGGCCCAAACGCCAGTAAGCACCTGACATTAACCCCCACCCACCCCGCTTCCACCTGGGATCACTTGTCTGCTTTGTGATTCTCTGCAGCAGGGCACAACCTCCCATTTACCATCAGCTTCAAACAGTTTGAAGTTCATCTTCCCCTGGTGCAAAGGACCCCAAACCACCCCAGGCTGATCACACCCCGTGGGTGCAACCACCCTCCTGCTTTTTACAATGGCTTTTTGTGATTCTGCCTCTGAGGAAGCAGATTTATCTGGGAAGCTCCACTCTGAGAAGCTGCTGTTCTTTGGCTCAGGTCTTTGCTCCAGTAGGGATGGAAACTGGGAGGCTCTGTGGTCCCAGCTGGAACCACATGCCTGTGCTTTGTGCAAGTGACAGACAGAGAGCGAGGTGCAGGGGGCTCCTCTGAGGAGGAACCCACCATCCCCCCAAAACACCAATCTTCTGCAGGGATGGGAGCAGCAGTGGGCAGGGGCACAGGCAGCAAGCAGCAGAGCAGCTACAGCAAATCACACCCCCCAGCACTGAGCTACAGGACACTTACTTTCTCCAGCCAGAGATGTGACAATGGCCAGGGCCAGGAGGGTCTTCAGGGTGGACATTTCCAGCAGTGTGCAGCATGGGGTGTGTAGCCTCTGTTTTGTCTTAAGGTTTTACAGCTAATCTGCTTGGGTGATTGGATCACCGGGCTGGGGATAACACACTTACTGCAGCCCCTGGCTAATGCCATCTTAGCTGGGGAGCATGGGACACGGCTTCTCAAGGGCACGGGCCACTCTGGGGCATGGAAGAGAGGCAGAGCACCAACATGGTGCCAGAGGAGGTGGCCAGACCTGTCCCCACTTGCCAGGCTGGGCTCTGCTCCTTGTTCTGCCAGTGCCTGCTCTGGGAACCCTCTCCATCCCGACACGTGGTACCTTGGTGGACTTTCAAAGCTCTTGTCCAAGTCCATCTGCTCCATCCAGAGAATAACCCTTTTCTTGTCATTTGCAGCAGACGAGTTGGGGGAAAACCCTCCAGAGTTTCCAACCCACCAAAGAGAAGTGCAAGAGAACATGAAAACCTGTGTGGGGCTGGGAGCCCAGTGGAGCCATCCCTCTGCTCACCTTCTCCCAGCCTTCAGCTGGGCAGGGCCATCTCCATCCTCAGCGAGGGATTTACCCAAGGCCACAAAAGGCTAATCAGGGTCATCACCAGGATTAAGCCAAGCCCCAATGCCCCATGTCCCCTCGCTGCCCTCAGCTCTTCCCCCTGGAGCTCACCGGTGGCCGTGCCACAGTTCAGGAGCATCACTGCAGCATGGACACAGTCAAGGGGCATCAGAGTCATCTTCGCTCTGAATTCTAGGGTTTCTGAAGGCAGATCTCGGGAGCAGAGGATAAACTTGATTCTCTGAATCCAACTGGGTTGTGATCCACATTGATAAGAGGCAGAATGTGGCCCACCCTGGAAGACAAAACCAACTCCTGGATGCCTTTACCCACCTTACGAACACCAAGAAAGCTTTCAAGTGGTAACCACACTTTTTATTCAGGCAATGAAACATGGAAAAAAAATATATTAGTAATCATTATAATAATCTCATTTGTGTGAGTATAACTCTTACAAATATTTACCTGACATATAAAAGGGAAATTATTGTACATATAAAACCAATGGCGATGGCAGTTACATACATGGCACAAAGCGGTGGGGGGTAGTAGTCAATGCAGAGAAGGTTCCTGCTTTGGGGGGGAGGAGGGTCACACTGAGGGGGGTGAGGGGCAAGTGGAAGTGATTTTCAGTCAGGATGGTCACTCGTTGGCACTTCATGGTGGGCAGGGACCTGCTGGCAAATGCACACTTGGAAACAGCCACACTGTGGGCACGTGCCCGTCCCTGCCAGGAAGGGGCATTTAAATTCTACTGCAAGAAAAGGACAAGAAACACAACCAAGCAAGCACTGGTGTCACCTCAGCAGCACTGGTGAGAGAGCACTGGTGTCACCTCAGCAGCACTGATGTCACCTCAGCAGCACTGGTGAGCAAGCACTGGTGTCACCTCAGCAGCACTGGTGTCACCTCAGCATCACCAGTGTCACCTCAGCAGCACTGGTGAGCGAGCACTGGTGTCACACCTTGGTGGGAGCTCTGGCTCCGAGCTGTCCCCACTCTCTGGAGCAGCACAGGGGATGCAGCAGCACTGCCTGGTTACAGTTACACAGGCCTTCTAGTATATATAACTATAACCATTATATATATATTTATATATATATGTAACTATAACCATATTATAGTTAAGAAATCATTCCGTAGGAATCTTTTCGCCCAGCCGGGACGTGCACGTGGACAGGCACAGGGACAGAGCAGCACTGGGTGGGAGGGAGGCAGTGGGACTGGGAGATGCTGGGGAGGACAGTGCCGGGGTGGATTATTGCCATGGAGCTGCTCTCCAGAGCCAGCCTGGCTGCCCGAGCTGGGGAAGTGGTGAAATCAAAACTTCTGCCTTTATCTGCCACCTCTGGGGCCAGAGCAACGCCCCTAAAGAGAGGCCAAGCTCAAAGAGGTTGGGATCCCAGTTGCCCCTCCAAACCACAAGAACTTCCAGCCCCAAATCAGCTCCAAGAGCTTGTGCAGTGCTGGGGACCTGCTCCCTTCCATTCCCAAAGGGCTGCAGAGAAAAACAGCTCCCTAAGAAATCAGTCCCTGGTCCTCAAGGGTTTTAATTTACCCGTACAAACCCTCAGAAGGTCCAAAGGGGCCTCACCTTCTGGAGGTCACTCCCTGCTGCCACCACCATCCCAGCAAAGCCCAGTGACTGCAGCCAGGAGAGGGGCTCTCAGCCAGGCAGGAAAGCTGCCTTGGGGTGGGATGTGGGGGAGAGGTGCTGGAGTCTGAGAAACCCCAAACGCTGGTGAAGGGGGGGGGAGGGGAGATCACTCCAGTGGGCACTTAGGCTCCCCAGACAGAAATAGTCTTTGTAGATCATCCTACAGGGGCTTTTCTACCAGCCCATTAAAGGGATGTGTGGGGAGGGCAGAGGAAAAAAGGAAAAAAAAAGGAAAGAAAATAAATAAAGAAAAAAAAAAAACAGAAAGGGAAAAAAAGCTCTTTTTGCCAGCTGTGGTGCTCCACACAAGTGGTATTAGTCATCACCTTCCCCACCAGCCTGTTCACTGGGATAGCTGGAAGCACAGTGAACAGGCCTGGAGCCTGCGTGCTAGGGCCAGCTGCCAGTGTTCCTGTCTGATTACATGTATAATAAATTCTCTCTATACATCATACAGCTAATAAAATATATACCAAGTGCACGGCTCTGATTTAAACAGATGCTCTCGCTGCACGCTCAGCACGGGGAATAGGGCTCCATCCTTTGACAAAAAGGCTGAAAGTCTTGGAAAGGCTGGGAAGGAAACACCCCAGAGAGCAACTATCTCCCTCATCTGATGCTTCATGACCACCCCTCTCCAAGGTGATAGTAAAGAACCCTCCACTCCTGCAGCTACTGCTCCATCTCAGCCCCTCTGCCTTCTGCAGGGCAGGATAGTTCTGCACTGACCCCGAGGGGCAGCACCCACAGCATGCTGGCACCCATGGCATGCTGACACCCACACCCCCAGCACACTGGCACCCATGGCAAGCTGACACCCCCAGCACACCCACGACACTGAAGCCAGGGCACCATGGTGTTGCACAGCAGCAAATCTCACAGGCCATGGGTGGCTCGTGCAATAGCACTACCAGGGGGGGCACACCCAGGCCCACCGCAAAGATCTAAACCCATCGGATCACCCCAGAGCCACCCCCAGATTCCCAGCTCAGTGCAAAAGCAACCTCAGCAGTTCTGCTGGAGCTTGGCGTGTCCAGAGCACTAAACACCTCTGAGTGGGAGCAGGCAGCCTGCCCGCCTGGAAACTCAGACCTTGGGCTGCATCCAGACAGATTTCAAAGCGCATTTTGCTGCTGTCTGGATCTGCCTTTGCCTGCAAAGGTCAGCTTTTGTCTGCTCCTCTTAATATTCAGCGCCGAGAGGGCATTTCTGACAGCAGCACAAGCCCCGGGGCAGGGCTGCTCTCCTCCCCTTGCTGGAGGGACTGGGGGAAGGAGCCTAAGTCAGCAGAACATGGACCAGTTCGGGGTTTGCTGCCTTCTTCCTGCAACATCCAAAGTGGGGAACTAACCTCACTACAGCGTGGGGAACACACAGCAAGGGGCTGGGCTTTGGGTGTTTTAAAGCAGACTAGAAACCCCGGGGTTGACAAGCCCCCAGAGGTGCCAGGGCTGCTGGCACGGGGGCCACGGGGAGGGTGGATGGACAAGTCCCAGCTCCCCAGAACCAGCATCTCCCATGTTTCGTGGTGCAGAAGCCTCCTGCCCTCCCCTGGGCCAGGCTCTCTGTTGAGAGGACTTAAGTTACTACAGGTTAAGTGGCTGCATCTTTGCTCCTGGGGGCATGAGACATGTGGCAGGACCGTGCCCAACTAGAAGGGAGTGGAGAGCTCATAAACCCTAATAAAGTGCACGAATGCAGAGACATCAGCCTCCTTTGCTGTGCTGTTTCACCCACATACCAGAGACTGGGACCAGTCCCTCACATTCCACCACCTCTCCCTAAACTATCTACTGGGAGGCTGCTTCAGCCAGGGGATCCACGCTGGTGACTCCAACCCACACGTGGTGTGTGCCTGGGGTCCCTGAACCCCTTTGCTGCCTCCCCAGCCGTGCACCAGTGTTCCAGGTCCCCTTCCCCAGTGCAAAGAGCTGGTGGCTTCAACACTGGCAGCCCCCACATCCCAGGGCAGGACCTGCCACCGGCTGGAGCTCTGCAGCGGAGCCTGTGAGGACAGTAAGTGAGAGTGAAGGGGCACAACACAACCCACCCTGGTCAAGGGAGACAGAACCTAGAGCATCACCTCCCAGCTGAGAGGTGGCACCTGTGCAGACCAGGAGGGATACCCATGCCCAGCCTGAGCGCAGGGAACCCAGCCCCAGAGCCCCTCAGGGAGCAGAGATGGAAAGAGTGGGCACCAGCTCTGCCCAGGGGAGCCCGAGGGGCCGGCAGCCAAGGGGGGCAGGCGGCTGGATGTGTGTGCTGGGGGGTTCCAGGGTGATAAGGCAAAGTGCTCGACGTGACGAGAGAAGCAGCCAAGTGCAGAGCGCTGGGCGAGGGCTGGCGAGACTCAGTCTGTCTTCCCCAGCTTGGCTATCAGCTCGTCACAGATCTTGGTCAGCTCCTCGATCTCCTGGTTCTGGAAAGAGAAGCAGACCCTTGAGGAGCCCTGTGGTGGCACAGCTGGGGGATGACAGCCAGGGCCCACCTGCCAGTGCAGGAAGGGGCAGTAAGCTCCTACTCCTGCCCCTGAGAAAGCCCCTCCCAAGTGCCAAGGGGACACCCGGGTTCACCCCTCCTGGTCCCCAACAGCTCCTGGTGCTGCACAGAGACCCCAGCAGCCACCCAGTGGCAACCACATCTCTGCACACGTCAGTGCCTGGGCAAAACTTGTACCCCCTTCCTCGTGAGAGGTTGCACCTTTAAAAAAAAAAAAAAAAAAAGCCCCAAACCAAACAGACAACCAACCAACCAACCCAGAAAATCACCAGTAAACAAAAACTAAATACTCCAAAACACTTCCTGAGCCAAAACTCATTTAGGATCCCTCCATCACCCAAGGGGTGGCCAGGGCAGCAGAGTGGAAGTGCAGAGCAGGGCCAGGGTGTCTCGCAGGGGAGGAGGGGCAGCAGTTACCTTCTGCTGGAGAGCTCTCTCCAGGGACTCCACCTTCATCTGCTCCTTGCGCAGCCCGGCGTGCAGCGCCGCGCTCTCCGCCTTGGCCTTGGTGCGCACCTGGGCGATCTCCTCGTTGGCTCTGTGGTGGGGTTGGAGAGCCAGGGGAGGGTGGTCAGGTCTGGGTGCAGCCAGCAGCACCATCGTGGGGTTAGGCCAAGCAGTGCAGCAGAGCCTGGCTCCTGCTGGCCCACAGGCATTGTTTTCCATATGGAAAACCTGCATGGAACTGGATTCGTTCAGCTCCTCCACGCTCCTGTCTGGAAACTCTGCTTTCTCAAAGTGAAGCTAAACCAGTTCCTCACCCACTTCACTCCTCATCTGCTGAGCCTTGGTAGCTGCAGGACCCCTTCTCACAACACAGACACGAGCCCACTGAAATGTGGGAAGTTAAGTGACTGTAAATAGACCATGAACCCCAATTTCTCTGTTAAAAAAAACCAAAACAAAACTAAGCAGAGCTCAGAGAATCCATTCGGGGATTTGTGCTGGTCTATTTACAACCATTTAAAGTCACTTGAGCCTGAGGTTGGAAAAAGGCAACTTTTCACATCAATAAGCTCCTGCCTTCCAGCCTCAGGAGAGCCAAATGGAGACACTGCCCTACAAGGTCTTTAAGCACCCAGCAATCCCCTGCATGACCTTACTTGTCTAATTTTTCTTCTGCGTGGACTTTCAAGGCCTGATACCGCTGCTCCTCTTGCTTGACACGGGTTAAATAATCTTGAGCACACTTCTTCAGAGCTTCTTCATTCTGAGGGAAAAAAAAAATCCATCCATCTGCATTGGGACTGAGCACAGAGATGCTGCTCAGACAGGATGATAAATCCTGTTCTGAGTGTAAAAGAAAAAGGCTTTAAACAGAACCAGCTTCTCCCTTAAGCTGGAGCCCACAGTTCTGCTTGGCAGCACAGAAACACGGTGTGCAGATGGAGGTGGGTTTCTCAGGGTGCTTTGCCCTGGCACCCACTCTCTCCTTGGCACCTGGGCGTGGGAAGCTCAGCAGGAGGGTGCTGGGGAGGAATGTGGAGAAGAACCAGAAAACCAGGCTCCCCACCCTGGCTTCCCCCAGCATTTGAAAGACCCTTTGCGCATTTATCAGAAAGCAGGCAGAGGAAAGTGAGGAGCAGCCTCCTGAGCAAGGGCTGGGGCACCTGCAGCTCTGCTTGGGATGGCAGAGTCAGGGGCTGCAGCACAGAGCACAGTGAGGACAATGCTGCAGGGGACCAGGGCTGCAAGGAGAGAAAAGGAAACCAAGGTCAGGACCTTCTTAAAGCCTTCCAGGACACTCTTCAGGTTTTCATATCTCCTGAAGAGATCCGACAGGGACCTCTCCACCGAGTTTAGGTCTGCCAGAGCCTGGTCCTTTTCCATTGTGAGCTGCTGCAGGTTCTTCTGAGATGTCATGTTTGTCCTCTGCTCGTCCTCTGTGACAGAGAATAAACAGCAGGGACACGGTGACTGAGCAGGGATGGCTGCACAGCCAGTTCCCTGCCCCACACACCCGGCCAGGTGGCAGCACCCTACCTATCATCTGGGCAATGGTCTTCTCATACTCAGCCACGATTTTCCTGGTAGGAAAGGAGGAAAAAAGAAGCAGGTAAGAGGCAGCAAACACCCCCGGACAGCAGCCTGTCTGCAGAGCCCTGGCGCTGCAACACCCCCACTGCCACCAGTGCTCACCAGTGTTACCACAGTGCCCACCAGCACCACTGCTCTCTGCAGAGACCCCCCCTCCAGCTGCTGCCGCTGGCTCCAGCGCAGCTAACGGGATTTGATTCCTGCCACAAAGCAAGCAGGAGGCTGGACACAGCAGGAGCTCGGGGCGTTGTCGCCCGCGACCCGCGTCAGCCCCGCACCCCGACGGGGAGCACGCGGAGCGCTGCGGGGGACGGGTCAGCAGGAGGCTTTTTACCTCATCTCTAAGACTTCCTGGCGGCTCTCTTCGTATTTCTTCTTCCACTCGTTGGCTTCGATCTCCTTTGTGATTATCTAGGTCGCAGCAGACACGAAACCCTCGGGACACGCTCTGGGTGGCTTCTCGCGCTGCCCCCCACGATGCGCAGACCCCTCCAAGCAGAGCAGGGTTGCTCCTGCTCGCCCCACACACAGCTGGGATGGGGTCCAGCGAGGGGCTGCCACGCTGGGGTCCCCCCCAAAGGGACAGGGGTCTCCAGACATTACCTCCTCTCTGATGAGCGTGAGCACGGCCGTCTTCTCGGACTCACTGAGGCAGATGCCGTCCAGGGGACTCTCACTCCTGCTCACACTGGTGATGGCCACGGGGGTCTTGTCCATGGAGCAAAGCCCAGGATTGCCCTGAGGAGAATTACCCAGATGGGATGCTGTGGGAGTTTTCTTTTCACCCCACCTCCCCCACTTTGGGCTGTTGTCCTGCATTTTATCAGCCTCTGTTCATGCACTAAACCTCCCCATCCTGCACACTGACTGCTCAGAGCCTGGGGTTGGCCACCCTGCAGAGCCCATAGGGGCATCTTCCTGCCCAGTCCCTGACTGGGAGCCAGGGCTGCATCATAGGACACCCACAGGCTGCCCCAGGGCTTGGTCTCCCTAAGGGGAGACCAGTGAAAGCTCAATTCAGAATAAGGAGACCCAGTTCTGAGCAGAGCTGTGCTCAAATCTGACATCCCTTCACTCTCACCCAGGTCTGTCTGGCCCAGCTCTGAGGCTGCTCCCTCTGCCCTCCCCAGCTCCTGCTGCCCCAAATCTCTGAAAGAGCTCTGGAATCAGAGACGTTCACACAGGGCTCACAGCACCCTCCTGCTCTCATTAGGGGGTGCTCCCATGAGGGCCAAGGTGGTTGTACCCCCATCACTCCAGTGCTGCAGCCACAGGGACCAAACTGGGGGAGAGCTCAGCCCCCTGCCTCCAGCCTTCCTGGGGGGTCTGCAGCCCGAGAGGCCCCCAGGGAAGCATTCCTTCAAAGCCAAGCTCACACCACTGCCTGCTCCTCCTTTCATCATCCCAGCCAAAGTGACAGCCCCACGCAGCCATCTCCTTGGGAACCAGCTGCCAGGCCATAAATAGAGAAGTGCTTTGGAGGAGGCACTCTGCCTCTGCCGTGTTTTGGAAACCAGAGCACTACAGCTCTTCTTCTCTCCCTCCCCTCCTCCTCTGTGCTTTTTCTGCTGCTCGGGTTCCAGCACAACCAAACCCTTCACAGCTCTGCCCACAGCAGTGGGTAAGTGATGGCCGGTGGCACCAGCCACCCCCAGAGCCACCCCGGGGTGCAGGGCAGGGTCTGGGCAGCCTCACAAGAGGAGGTTCAGCCCAGCACGGTTTTGGCAGCAGCCTCCCACAGCATCTCCCAAATGCAGGGGTATAGCTGAATACCCACAGCACCCCTGCCCACCTACTGCCCCAGGGCAACCCCTCACATGGTGTGGGATGACCCCAGAGTCTGTCCGGGCACCCCCCAGCACCAAACAAAAAGTTCACTTTGCCTAATGTCCTTGTGGAGCTTAATGCAGTTAAACCTGTCTTGAAGAAGCTAATTTTGCTGATGTTGTTAATCCCATTGTCATCTGCTTGCCACCTCAAGCAGCTTTCACCAGGGGTGGCTAAGCTGGCACAGGGTCCCCCCTGCAGTGGAGGGGTCTTGGGTCCACTCAGGTCACATCAGGGGTGCCCTGTGCAGATGTGCCTCTGCTGGGGTACCAGGGTCACTGGTGGCTGCAGAGTCAGGGCTGGTTTTATTCATCCTCTGATCACTGCTGTCAGAAACCAGCATTTGAGGATTGCTTGTGGAAGGCACAGACACCAGCCATCCATCAGAGCCAGCTCAGAGCTCCTCCACGTGAGACACAGCCCCTGTCCTGCAGCTCATCCTTCCCTGGGATCCCCTCTGCCCTTCCACTGTCATTCAGCCTCTTCCAAACACAGCTCTTGCTCTCGCTGCCCTCCTGCAGCTGCAGTCCTGGCTCCTCACCAGCCCTGCTCCATCCCCAGCATCTCTCCCTCCCGCCCATGAGCTGCAGCACCCACCCCCGAGTGAGCCCTCCCTCCCCTGCCAGGCTCTGGACTGCTGGGAAACTGCCGAGAGCTTTATCAAGTCCCTGTGTGGGCTCTGCAACAATTTTAGCTCCCAGAGAAAATAATTTCAGAGAGGTTTTGGCAGCACTTTGGGGATTAGCAGCATTTGCTGCAGCTTCTCCCCACTCCTCTGCGCGGTCAGACCGCCCCACAGCACCCCTGAGCTGCCTGCCAGTGCTGGCACAGCCACCCCAGTGCCACACTGGCACGGCTGCCCTGAGCCTGGCCACAGGCAAGGGAGAGGAAGCAGGAGGCACTCACAGGGAAGATGCCAGGCCCATCCTCTTCCAGCTGCTTGGAGATCTCCTTTTCAAAGCCTAAAGACAAGGAAATAGGACCATTTAGCTGCCTGCAAACCAGACCCCAGATCTGCCAGGACTCAGAGAGGGCACCCCTGAGCTCCTGCATCCACTCAGGGCATCCTGAGCTTCCCCACCCAAAGGGATTCTTTGCCCCTGCCCTCGCAGGCAGGACACATCCTGAACCCTGCAAGCCTCTCCTGAGCATCCCGGAGTGGAAACCAACACTCCCCTCTGGTGGCAGGTCACCCCACGCCCACGTCCCCACAGCTGCCACCCACAGCAGCCATTCCCTGGCACCGCAGGGGGCAGAGGAGTTGAAATGAAGCAGAGGGGACAGTCTGCTCTTTGCTGGTGGGGGGTGAAGCCTGGCTGCTCGGGCAGCTATGTTGAATGGCAACAAGGCTCAGCCCATGCCAGCTGGACCCAAGACCTTCTGAAGGAGCTGCCACACGGTCCCCACCATTCTGAACAGCAGCAGAGAGCAACGTGGCTGCAGTTTTCCCATTCCTTTCCCCATTTCTCCCTGCCCCCTGGTCAGCTCACAGCAGCATCCCCACAGCCAGCACCGAGCCTGTGCACCCTGCCTGGCCCTCGGAGATGAACAGCAACAAATAAACCCTCCAGCCTCTCTGCTGACGAGGACATTTTTCCTCCCTCGAGAGACAAAGGACTGTTTTGCTCTCCCAGGGCACCCAGCTCTGCACAGCATCCAGGGGAAATGATTAATGGCACCCACCCAGGGGACAGCCACGAACCTCCCGGGCGGCGATTTTCTCCCGTGTGCACCTACAACTCTGCTATTGATTAAATGCCACGTTGTCTGGCTTTTAATTGCTTTTTAATGGATTGGGCAGAGAGGCTAATTACATAGGAGGCTGACGGCAAACTGCCATTAGCTGAGGTCTCCTATAGCAACACTGAAATCTCTGTCAACCACAGCCCTGTGCTGGGACGTCGAGTCCAGGCAGCTCTGCTCCTGGCACAGGCTGTGGAGGTGCCAGGACACCAGGGACACTCCTCACCTGCCTCTGTGCTGCGCTTCGCTGCTGGCACAGGAACATTGGAGCACTCAAAGTATTCCAGGTCATCCTCTGGCTCACCCTTCTTCTCCAGCCCAGGTGGTTTCTGCACACAGGTGGTGGAGGCCAACTTCTCCTCATCGGTGGCACGTCCGTCCCGATTTGCAATGTCTGGGATTTCCGAGATCAATGCCCCCTCATCCTGCGGGATAAAGGCATGTGGTTAAGCAGGACTGAGCTGCTCGCAGGGATCAGGCAGACAGGTTGTTGGACAGCCTGTGGAAAGCACCAGAGGCTTAGCGTCCACCAACAAGCTGCTCCCCACCAGCTCCTCAGTGGGTTTTGGCAGAAGGCAGCACATGGGGCTGGTGACAGAAACGATTAACAAGCAAAATCCATTAGCCCAATTGCAGAGCTCAGTGCTTTTCTCTGGCCCATGCTGGGGACAGGGCTAAAACATCCCAAGCACACAGTCCCCAATGAACCATGGGGAACACAGGGAGTGTTTGCTGGCCAGGAAACTCCCTGGACCAACTTACTCTTGGGAGAAGCACCAAGCCCAGACCTCCTCCCTCCCTTCCCACTGAGAAGATGCTTCCCCCACAGATAGGAGCTGCTGCTTTCAAGGAACCAGCTCTTTGGTTGCCACAGGCAACCTGAGCTCACCCAGCCCAGCTCTCCAAGCATCCCCAGCTGAGCACCCCTGTGCCTAGCCAGCAGTTCCCAGGGTGGGATCCCACCTACCTGAGTGCAAACATCCAGGGTGAGGGACTGAGTCTCATACTGCTTCACCTTGCAGCCGCTCCTGCAGAGGAGAGAGAAGCAGCGAGCTGAGGAGTGGGCTGGCATGGGTGGCATGGGCAGGGGGGCAGGGAGGCGTGCGAGACAGCCCAAGCAGGGGGAGGCAGCCCCAGCATTAGCATTGCACCCCCACTCACCAGTGAAATATTGAGGCAGAGCAAGTTCTGGAATGGACAGAAGGAATGAGAGAACAAAACACACGACTACAGAGCAGTTGGGTTTGTCTTTGAGGTGTTTATTCCTGTCGAAGGTAACGACCAGAAAAAGGACCCTGAGGTGCTGGAGGTGAGAGAGGGGGATCGCCAAGGAGCTGGCAAAGAAAGATTCCTGTTGCTGCACCCTCGCCCTGGGCAATCCAGTGAGGCAGCATCCCAAGGTCTCGGTGTACGTTGATTTTCTGCAGGAAGGAACCATCTCCAGGCAGGTCCCTGCCCTGTCTCTGCAGCTGGAGGTTTGTCTGGGACATCTCTGCAGCATCCACACATCTCCCATGTGAGTCAGATCCACACACTGCTGACTGGAGAGCTTTGCTTTGCTTGGGGGAGAGCACCAGGGCCATCCGTTGTGCCTCAAACTCTCCCTCTGTCCCAAGGAGAAGAGCCTTGCAGATGGCAGGTTTAGCTCAGGTTGGTCTTGCAGGTGGTCCCATGGCTGGATGCCCTCCAGCAATGAAGCTCTCCCTGGAATTTCATCCCGTGTTCCTCAAAATGTGCCATCCTGCAGCCAGCCTGCACAGGACCACGGGCACAGCTGCACCCTGACACACCAGCATCCAGACCTTGAATCAGCTCAAGGTGGCGAAGGGACAGTCCCAGCGGGACCAGCTGTGGGTGGCACAGAGTCCGTGCCACTGAGGGAGCCAGTGATGAGGTGACCTGCACCAGGCCACTCTGCAGGACGTGGAGAGACTGAGCTTTGCTGCATCTCATCATCCCTTCACTCCACATCCAGCCATCACAGCTCACTGCTACCCCCCACAGAAGACAGACACATGTGACAGACACTGCAGGGCTCTGCTTCTGGACCCAGAGCTCCCCACCAGATGCTCAAGCAGGACTGCAGGGAGCTAATCCTGGATTTACAGATCCCCTCCCACCCTCTCTGCTCTCCAGCCTCCCCATCACACACATCCCAGTCACAGCCCACGGGAGTTTTGTCCTCGCACTAACACGCACGCCTGGGTCAGCTGAGAAATTGCTCCTGACTGGAGTTTCTCCCTCGTGCCCTAATGTGCTCGACATGTCCTCACCCACCTCTGCTCTGCACCATCTCCTGGGGCTGGTGTCATCACGCCAGCTGGCAGCTGGTTAGATCCACACAGCCCCAGCACAGGGCACTCGATATTTCACTGGTGTCTCGGCAGGGGTCTGCTCGTGCCAGGCACACTGCAGGTCACAGGGTGGTGAGCAAAGGCTGCTTTACCCCAGCTGTGCCTTCTACCCCACCCAGGACATCAAACACCAGCTCTGCCACCCGAGCTTTGGGCACAGGAGGGATGTTTCTGGGGAAAGCACAACTGCTCTGGCAGCCACCAAAGATCTAAAGGGAGCCCTGTTTGGAGCTGGCTGAGGGCAAAGCTCCCCTGGGACTGTGACATGCCTCTGGAGTTCCCTCACCTCCCAGCTGATGCTTTCCACCCCACCCCTCTACAGCAGCTGCTCCTCTGGTGGTTTTGTGTGGGAGGGGGTAAAAGACACCCTCATCTTCAGGACTAAAATCTACCTGTCTTTGCAGGGACCTCAAGTGCACTAAAACCTGCTCCCCCTCCGTTAGCTGATGGGCTTGTTTTGGGTGCTCGTTCCTCATCGAAAGGCGCTGGGAGCGGGGCATGCAGTGAGAGCCAGCACAGCACACGTCTCTGGCACAGCTCTGCTCTGCCCCCTCGCCCCTGGCACTCGCCAGGCTCAGCTGCCCACAGGGACCCGGCCCCCAGAGCCGCAGGACACAGACCAGGCAGCGGAGAGCACGAGTCAAAGGGTGAGAAGGAGCCTGCATGCCATGGAGACAGCACACACCGGAGAGAGAGGACAGAGAACGGCACAGGGGAAGAAGGCAGAAATGCAGAAGAGAGTACTTACAACAGAAAACAGAGAAATTTCACTTGCTCAGTGGTCCTGATGCACCAAAGCACGGACAGGGAGAGAGACGGACAGATGGAGAGAAGAAGAGCGTGTGAAAAAAACCTGCATAGTAACTCTCATCTGGAGAAGCAGGGGGAGGTGCCAGCTCTGTCTTTTTTGGGAGGAACACACAGGTGGAGGCTGCTCTGATTCTGCAGTTGCTGGTGGGGGAGGTGGGTGACCCGAGCAGCCCAAGCTGCCCCTGGGTGACAGAGCCCAACAATCCCCAGCTCCTCTCGTCCGTGGGAGCACCGACGCTACAGAATCCACAGTGACTCTCTGCAAAGTATTTCTAAGATAAAAACATCCACCACACCCATACATTTGCCTGCATTTATCTGCTCTCTCTGTAAAAAACCCCTTTCTAGCTTCCCACCGTTAGCAGTGATGAC